>BQNB010007264.1:74719-94200 GCA_026074375.1 Tanacetum coccineum | reverse complement strand
GAAAAAAGAAAACCCAAGTCCACACAAGGCATAGCAATCACGCTTGAAACAACAGCAATACACACACACAACTCACAACGACGCACACTGTCTCGCAGCATAGCGCGGGCAGACATACTTGTTTCAACACAATCATGAATAAAATTATACATCGAAAGGGTCGATTATTCATACCCATAAATGGATATTGACAAATTTATTTTTTAAAGTTTTGTTAACTTTTTTAATTCTTTTGCTTTTACTATATTATGAAACTATGGAACTGAAAATTTGATAAATCAAAATTAATACGGACAAAAATTGATAAAAAAAAGTATATTATACATAAAGAGTAAAAGAGGTATAGAGATAAAATATGAGATAAACACAATTTATCAACAATTTATTTTTTCTCATGTCTCATTATGCATACTCTACTCTAAAATATATCATTCAAAACTACCAAAACCCATACTAGCCCCTAGTTTTGTGACCGGTCAAACCAGTAAGTGTGACTTTTTTTCCACTTCATTTATGTATTTTCCACCTCATTTATGGTATTTCCACCTCATTCATGTGTTTTCATATATAATTTTTACTAATCCTTTTTTAATGTAAAAGAAAAATCTTGCTAATTAAGTTACAATACAACTGTGCTCTATGAAGTATCTTATGTCATACCCAGGCACGGAACCAGAGGGTTCTCACGGATTCCCGTGAACCCCATGGTTTTTTAGATGCAGTGTTAATTTTTGTAAAAAATATTATTTTTTTTAAGTTATTTTAAATGCACCTGGTCCATCGAAATGTATTTCTAGTATTACGATTCAAAAAAAATTGTGCAGCTGATCATATTTGGTCCTGGTTCCGTCCCTGGACTCATACCCTAATTATGGCTTGTGTTGCTAATAATCCATTAATAGATTAAGTTTAAGGTAAGTTATGGTTGAAATTGTATAGATTTAGTAATGTTTTGCAAAAGCCCCAAAATTTGTTAAATTTTTATAAAACCTTAATTTTTGATTTGATTTTGAAGGGGTGAAATATGGTGGCGAAGTTTACTATTAACTTTTATCATGACAAGGTTTTTGAAGTTAAGCCATTATTTTATGTCAATTTCGATCATTGTGTTATTGATGTTGACTTTGATGGTATGTCATACATGGATTTTTTCATACCATTAGAAGGTTAGTAGTCCAACTCATATGTATTACATAAACCCTACCGATCCACTGATTGATTTGAAATTGTTAAAAACTAATTAGGATGTTAATGCTTTTGTGAAAGCTTGTTATGAAAACAATTTTAGATAGACTTGTACACAGATTACAATGGCAATGACATTTTGGAAATCATTAATGAGGTGCTCCATCCTAAAAAAATTTGTTAGTCATTTAGACTGAGACTCAGATGTTGAGACAAATCACCCAATAGATGATGTAGCTCATATTGTTGATTTTGAACATGAAAATAAGGGTAATGTAAACATACCTAGGATGACCATAGATGACCCATGGCTAAACAAATTAGTGGGAAATGGTAATTTTAATTGCGAGACTAAGAATTCAAATCCTAACTTAGTTTCTTATCAAAGGTTGAGGATCCTGATGATGAGCATATAGAATCTAAGTTCAAAGCCAAAAAGAATGTGGAATTTCTTCTTTCAATCCTAACACACCTTGGAATGACTTCTAAATTTGAATGCCCATAACAGTTGAAGCATATGCTTGCTAATTATGGTGTGCAGAATGGCTATCAACTGTGGTACATGTAGAATGACCATAGTAACCTTTTAGTGTTTTGTGGTAAGGATGTAAGTCAAGGTAAGTGTGCTTGTTTGAAATGTAAGAAACCCAAAGGAGTTGATAATGAAGAATGTGAGAGTAGCAAACATGATAGTAAGAAGGGTGCTAGTAGGAAAGATGTTAATGAGAAACTAGCAAGACTGTTAAGGAAGGATGGGATAAAAAGAAGGAATACGAAAAAAAGATCTCTAAACAAGCTAAATGTCCCTTTAGGTTGTGGGTGTCACACCCCCAAACGGGGCCGGACGGAATACGTGTCCGGGGACGTGACGTCATAATATTCATCACACCAAGTACAAAGAACGACAACTAATGGACATTTTGAAAATCATAACTCGTTGTATTTATTAAAAATGGATAAGTCTTACAAAATTTGAATTGAAATTTAAAACATTGAAGAAGCATAATTAAGTTTTCAAAAAACAACGAGTATGATTGATAATAAAGTCTTGAAAGATGATATCATATTGCACGTAGACTCCATATAGCACATCAGAGAAGTCCAAAGCTAAGCACCTGAAAAACATGCTTAAAACGTCAACATAAAGTTGGTGAATTCATAAGTTTAATTCAAATGTAATTAGTGTGGACCACAAGTTTATCAAAATGTATGCGACAGTTATAATATATACAACTTCACATGAAAAGGTATTTACGTTGCACTAAGCTCATGACACCGAAGCTAATACTAGAAGATATCATGTACACTGCTATATAAGGCTTTCCCTTCAGGTGTCCGACCAAAGACCACCTAACTAGTTTCGACATGACATATATCTGTTAGTTCTTGACAAACTCGAACTAGTAAGTGCTTCTTACCCGGATAGGGATAATTAGTCCCAATAGATCTATTTATTCAATCGCGCTTACTTAACCAGCCAGTCGGTTAAAGGTAATTAACGGTTCATGATAATTCGGGCAATAGTGGTCTAAACGCTACTTAGGCAACACGTAAATAGGGAAATCTCACGTATAGTACTTGTGTCCAGTTTTAAAAACAAGCAATGTTTCTCACCCCAAGTTATAAAACATTTAATCAAAACGAGTAAAGGTGGGGCTATGAACTCACCTTAAGCAAATGGTGAACAAATAATTCAACGGAGATAATAACGATATCGAATGACTCTAATCGCGACCTAATTAAAAGACGCGTTTCAGAAACGAGAAAATAATACGAAACGTCGAATAAGACGCTTAAAGTAAATAGACATCCATAAGTGTTTGTGCTTTAGTTTAGTTAGTAAAAATGTGTCATTACGAAAGCATAGGGTTTATAGTTACGGTACGATATGATTTACGAAAAATTTCTAAGTTTCGGGACCTTAATACCGTCTCCTAATATACGATGATTCCATTTACCTTAAACGTACAAGTGAAACCCTAACACCCAATATCTAAGCCCGTCTCGCTAATAATACCAAAAGTTTCTATTTTTAGAAGTTTTTTGTTTTAGAGATCCGACATTACGTTCGTGACATTTTTAAATGTTCCTACTTAATATACTAGTGCTACTAAGTGTTTTGCCAACATTTTAAAAGCTCAAAACATCCTGAAAGTGTCCGAAAACCCATTTTCCTATTTCAATCAGCACCCTATTTAGTTATTTTGCCGAAAAATGTTTCAAGTTTCATTTCGCCATAACTCGGTCGTTTTAAGTCCGTTTTTAGTGTTCGAGATATGAAAATATATCTATTCGAAATAAGCTATCCAACAACTACCTTCTCGGCAAATGAAAACATTTTTAAGTGTCTGAAATCCTTAAAACAAATTCAAATCAGCAAGCAATCTTTTCGCAAACGCTTCAAAAAACACCTTCAAACTTCACAATAGTGCCTAATCTAACCTAAACCCATTCACTACTAAACCAACCAACAAAACCACACTTAATCTATTCCTAATCCCATCTCTATCTTTGTTGCAACACTCAAGAACACTCGATCTCGCCAAGACTACAATATGAGTGCATAAAAATACCAACATCTTTATTAGTTATAAAAACTTACTTTATAATCTTTGAAAATTAAAACACAATCAGCGAACAAGTCTGGTTCGCTGTCTTAGTAATACTATATAGCAACCCTAATATAGAACCTAACCGATTGCCCTTGACCAATGCAAAATGTCAATTCCCATCAAAAGATAAAATACACAAGATAGAAACATGATAAAAAGATTCCGGAAGAGATATTCCCTGTCGGATGTCCCAACGATAGGCTGCAATTGAAGGTAATCCTGGTTTGATGAGAAATTTGAATGATGGAGAAGAATTAGATAATGATGGAAACACTGATAAGTAATTTGAAAAATAAAAAAACTAAATAAAAACGGAGTCGTTTGAATGTAAAACGAAAACAACGTAAAACGCAACTCGGGTAAAACGGGCCTAAAACTGAATTTATGAAAATTAAGCCTATACTAAATTTTATATTTTTCCTAAACACTAATGACAAAAAAAATTTATAAAAAAGAAAAATATTTTTTTATTAAATTTTTGGATTTATAGTTTATGACTTTTAAAGATTAATAACTAATTAAAACAAGTAACAAGAAAAAGACAAAAAATAAAAGTTAAAAATTCTGAAAAGAATAAAATTAAATAAAGAAAAATTTACCATTCTAAAATATAAAAGTTATGGGTTTGGTAATGCCTAAAAGTTACTGTTTAAATAAAAAGTAATTAAACTTATTAAATTTAACCCTAATTTAATTAATTAAATTAAATTTAACTAACAGCAGTTAATTATAGGGACTAACAGTGAAAGGACAGCAAGGACTAACGAGGTAACAACATACTAACAAGGGGAACTAACATTGCTAACTATAAAAGAGAAATTTACACTAATGGTCCCTGAGCACTAACCCGATTAGCAACAGGGTCCCAAATGCTTGTTTATTATTAAAAAGTTATAAAAGCAAACTTTAAAAGGCTTATGGGGAGTAACTTTTGTAAAAGCGCCACCAAGTGCTGAATTACTTAAAAACCAGAAACTTAAGCTTTAGAGGCTGCAGAAGCTTATTAAGCTTATGAGCTTATTTTTCTTAGCTTATTGGGATTTAAGGCTGCAAAATAAGCTACAACTAATGGGAAACAGTTAATAGGGAGAGGGGAGTCCTAAATAAGCTAAGGCTACCTAAATTAAGCCTTAAGATAAGCTGAAATCAATAAGCTAAATCTAAACAGTTTATTATAAAAACAGAAAAAGGGGAACTTTAAGCCTATAATACAGTAACTACTTAAATATAAGAATTAAGCTTAAAAAATTGGGAGCTAAAAGGGGTACCTATGGGCTATAATAAAAAGCCATAAAAGCCTAAGGCTTAATTATGCAATAAGCTAGAAAAGGGGGCTGAATTTAGGTGTTCAGCACCAGGGGAGGCAAGGCAGTGGCCAAGGGGCTTATTTTGGCTTATGAAAATAAGCTTATAAAAGCTGTTTACCCCAAACCAATCACAAACAGATTGACAATGGTGGGACATGAGCTTATTTTCAAAATTAGGGCTATTAAAGTACATTCAAACATGCTGAGATTGGGGCTTGAAATGGGTGTTTACAAAGAAATGAAATTGTTGGGTACTTTGACTTTCCACTTGGTGAGAATAAAAAACAAACAAGTGCTTTTGAAAAGAAGCTTAGTAACACTCAAATAAGCACAAACAAGGTGTGCTTAAGCGGCTACACAGCTTAAAGTGGTTTAAGCTCACTTTGTGGCTTAATAAAACTTTGACAGACAGCAAAGGAGCCTCAAAACCATATTTTTAACAACTAAAAATTATAGTTAAAATGGACCTAATGAGCCCACACACTCAGCCAAGATTGGCTGAGTGAACTTACACCACACACCATAACTCCATAGACCCGTATTAAGGAATAGTGCCAAACACCCCCTTTATTTATAATTTGGAATTTTTTACTTTTTAAAAGAAAGTAAAGGCTAAACAGTATATTAAAGTTTGCTTAACAACTTTTACACATGGTTATGCAATTTAAACAGAATTGATGGCTTAATTTACCACTTCAAAATATTATGATAAATGCAATAACCAAAACAAAAAAAACTCTTTCTTTTATTAAAAATGCAGAATATTACAACATAAAGCTTTTAAAACAACTGAGTATCATAATCTTAAAGCAAACTTAATTAAATTTTACACTAAGAAAAGGAAAAACAGGGGTGTGGCGTGATCTTGACTTCGGGTTGTCTTCTTTTCTTTTATAGAAGTCTCAAAGCCTTCACTTGGTCTTGGGTTGTGTTTGCTGTGAGTGTACAAAGTCTCCAAAGCAATCCTAGCCCTCCATTTCTTTATACATCATCCTCAGCCATTGAAGGGGTGCGGGTTTTTGTAAATTGTCAACTGGGAAGGTTTATAGGGGTAATGGGGAGGTGGGAAATGGTTAGAGTGAGCTGGGAGATGTACTAGGGGGCATGGGGATGAGCTAGAAACCATGGGAGAGGTGGTATGGTTTTGGCGCCAAGGGGGTTCGAGGTACAGTTATGGTTCAGGTTTAAAAGAAAAGAATGGGGAAGAGGCAAGAGTGCCCCCCCATCTTTGGCTCTCTTTTCATTTCTTATAAGCCGAAAAAACAGTTATAATTAGGTTTGGAAAGTGACAAATATGGTCCCTCTGTTTTTATAACTAAAAAAAAAGAAAGGTTTTGGGAATTGCAAATTAGGCCCCAGCGCTTTATAAAGGAAAGTTAAGTAAATTGCAAAACCAGCCCCTGTGGGTTTGGATTTTTTCCTATTTTTTCCTTTTAAAATATCTTTCGAAACTTGGCAATTTAGGCCCTTTCTTTATTATTTTCATTTTTAATTATAAAAAACAAGGTTTTAAACATATCATTTTTGGGCCTTGAGTTTTATAAAAAAATGTGTTTGGGCTTGGTTTTTGTGTTGGGCTTTTTCAAGGCCCTCTAAGGTAGGTGATTGGTTTTGTGTGTAACAATGCTGAGATTGGCATTGTAACTGGGCTAAGATTGGGCCATCAAAGACTGTCACCATCTTTGTCCAATTGAACACAAATGGGGCTGTTGTAATTGATTGAGGGCCCATTTGGTCTTCACTCAGTCTTCATAATTAATACTATTAGGGTAGGGCTTTTCCCCCGGGCCCATCAGATGGGTTAAGATTGCATCCAATCGTAATCTTCAGTTCTGGCTAGCTTCGGTTTGACTGCTGATCATTAGTATGACTCTGACTTTTTGGCATTTTTTGGGGACTTTGTCCATGATTTTGCACAGTCTTTTTCATTCCATGCTCAGTTTTGTCATTTTGGCTTGGTTTTCTGTCTTTTTGATGATATCCACTTTCTGCACAATACAAATGCAAAACAAACATATATTTGGCAATTATTTTTGTTTTTTTTTTTGTCTGTTTTTTGGTCATATAAGCACGTTTTTAGAGTAAAAATATGTGGGTATTTTAAGTCACTTATCAAAGTCCTCGATTCATCAATAAGCTACAATAAGCTCTTGATAAGCCCTACTAAATTAAGCCGAACCATATAAGCTCGTGGTGTTGGGCCTTGGATGTGGGATGCGGCTAAAAGCCCAAGCAAACCGTATTCGGGATTATTTATTAAGTCGATTAAGTTTACCATTTATCCTTTCAAAAATAAGCTAGAAAATAAGCTAATAAATATAAGCCGAAACAAAATAAGCTAAACAATCACTTCTCCTTTCTTTCTAGTTTGGGCCGTAATATGTGCTTAATTACACATATTTTATACCTAATAAAACGAGCCTAAATGACCAAAAACAGACAAAAACTGCCAAATATATGTTTGTTTTGCATTTGTGTTATGCAGGAAACAGATATCACACAAAAGGACGAAAAACAAAGCCAAAAGCTACAAAACTGAGCACGAAATGGAAAGGTGTGAAAAGACAAGGCCAAATCGAAGCCAAAAAGTCAACCAAGTCAACAAGTCAACCAAAAAGTCAAACAGTCAAAGTCAAAGCAACCCCGACAAAGTCAAGTCAACTCCGAGAAGCTGAATCAAAAAAAAAAAAAAATAACTTGAGGGCTGAAAATTGCCAATCTATCCCAAAGTTAATATTACTAAGATAACAAAGACAAGACTGAATTTTTTGCTATATTTTGAAAATACAACTTTAGGGGGCAAATCTGCCAAACCCCTAAAGTTGTAATGAGAAGGGACGAATTTTGCAATCAATATATATAGGTTGAGGGGGCATTTCTGCCAAACCCTCAAACCTATATCACCTCAAGGACGAAAATTGCAAACAAAGCATAAAACCAAGAGGGACTAAAATTGCAAAAGCCCAAAACCTTTCCCATGTTCTCTATAACCTTATTCACGCACCATTTTATACCCGCCACACAAGGTCACGGGTGGTCCTTCCCACCTTTTTACCTTCCACCAACCACCCAAATTTTCCTATGGTTAAACCCTTCTCCTCCACTCCACTACTAGCCCTAACCACACTATAATTGCCATGTTGGCAATCTCACCCCTCTCCAAGCAATTTCGGTGGCCAAGAGATCTCATAAAGAAGCAAAAAGAAGATGGATGGCTGTGATTGGTTTTGGCATGGCTCTCACACAACAAAAACACCTCTTGAAGTCTCTCACAAAAGAAACACAGCCCAAAGACCATGTATTGAAGCATTCGGCTATAAATAGGAACCTTTGTAGCTCATCTTATCATCTTAGATTATTGTAGTTTAATTGTCATTTAAATTAAGTCATTTTTAGCTTATTATACTTTCTCTTTCAATATTGTACTCTTTTCAAAAGTTTAATCAAAATTTAAGGTATTTAAGTTAAATTTCAATCTTTAAATTCCAAGTGTTAAGTTGTTAGATTGTGTTAAAATGAGTTCAAAAAGCTCTTAGCATAGCTTATTTATAAGCTGTTTTCATTAAGTTAAACTTAAAAAGTTAATTAGTTAAGAAAAAATCACCCAAAAAAAATACCACAGCTTATATTTATGGATGATAAGCCGAATTTGGAAGGGTGTATGGACAATACCAGCTTATCATTGATAAGCTGGAGCTTGTAGACAAAGCTTTCAATAGCTTATTCACCCTTGTTTTGAGCAAAAGAATTTTGTAAGTCAATTTTCCTTCATTTAAGCTCATTTTCTGCATTAGCTTATTTTTTTAGCTTAATTGTGCTTATTGCTTATTGTCAAGTGCTTATTTATGCTTAATAATGATGTATGAGTGTTTGTCTTTGAAACCCTTGGCCCAATTAACCCTTAATAAGTCTTAAAAAGCAAATCTGAAAAATAAAGGGGTGTTTGGGACAAAGGGTAAAACGGGTCAAATTGGTTCAACAATGGGTTGTGGTCATTTGGGCAATTTGTATTAGTTTAATTTAGGTCTTATCAGTAGTTAAATTAGGTTTTTATAATTTCATAAACTTCAAAAGTCAAGTCCCCCTAAATTAGCTAATATAAATCTGTTGTTTCTGTGTGTTAGAATAAGCTTATTTTTATCTAGATTGGCTTAAAGTGTTTATTAGACATGGTTGTGTGTTTATTTTTGGGTGTTTGTATGCATTGGATTAAGTGGTAAAGTCAGTGCAAAGTGTGATTTAGACATTGTGTGAAAAGTACTAGCATAAGCAAAGAAAAATGAAATTTTTCAGCTTTTTGATTAGCTAATTCTGGATTAATTTATCCAGAATTTCTTCAAATTGCTGTTTTTGAGTCTTGAAATAATTGTTCCTTAGAACATAACACATGATCTTTTTTTTACAGCTTAAAAGTAATCCATTAAAATTCCAATAGCCTGCTTAATTTTAAGCTCAAAAAGGCTGTTTCATTAAGATTTGAAAATACCAAAAATTTGTCAAAGTGTTGAAAAAGTAAAAAAGTCCCATTTTCAATAAGCTTTTTAAGTGTCCAAATGAATTTCAAACTCTCTTTTTATTGCTGATTTGTATAGCTTATTGAAAGTGCTTTTCAGTGGTATAAGCCACTAAGCCATGGGAATCTGTCTTCTAGCTTATTTTTAAGCTAGAAAAGTGATCCAAAGGCTGTTTTTCAAACAGCCTTAAGCTTAAGAGCTTAATTGGCCTATTTGGGCTTGTGGCTTATTGTGTTTTTGCTTATTTCTTGTTGCATTAGTTGTATTAGGTTAGTTTAAATAGCTTTTTAGGATTCTTACTTACTTTGAGCTTATAAGCTTATTTTCCATTCTGTCAAAGCCAAAAAGGCACCCCTGGTGTAGAAGCTCAAAAACCCATTTCTGGCTTATTCAGTTGTGCTTAATTGTTGCTTTTTGTTCTCAAATGCTTGTTATGTGTGCGTAATTGTCTGTGATTGCCTCTTTCACAATTTGATTAGCTTATTTGTGTAAAAAGCCAAAAAGATTGAGTCCTTTGTGCCCTTGTGAATCTGCCTGTCTTAGCTTTTTATTCAGCCATTTCATTGCTTATTCTTTTTTCAAAGTAATCTTAGTTTGCTTTTTCTCATATTTTTATTTTCCACAACACCTATTTTTATTTCCGTAAAAGGAAAAAGATTTGAAACAATAGATCAACTAATCCTTCTATAATTGATATGCACATTTAATGTGTTTCACCAAAAGTCAATTTTTCACCTAAAACCCGAACTTATGTGTTTTAAACAAAAACTCACAATTGGGATTTTTTTTGCCATCCACCTACATAGTTAATACAAATAAAAAACGATTATTCTCTCATAAATGAACCCTTAAGATTTACAATTAATGTATTATCTTGACTTATTTGACTTACGAGATAAAGCAAAATGAACATGTGCGTAAAAAAACATCATGTACATGAATCAAATACATATATCATAACTTATCTTCAACATATTTATCTATATTCTAATTATAAATTTACTAGGTTCAATTATGCTTGGAATGATGAAACCAGACTACAAAAGAACCAAAGCCTACATACCAAAAATCCATCACCAAAGGTCCACTCCAAACAATGCCAAAAACTCTTTTAAAGCCCTTCGAAATTGCTTCATTCATGAAGGAAGACACATTGAATCCTCCTTCACCTTTGGCAACGACATCATTGATCAATTTAAATCCATTCAATTTGATTGTCTCATCACCTTAAATGGTCATATTTGTCCTCGTTTCATTATCGAATTCTATCACAAATTTCAACTAATCGAAATGTGCATGATATGTCTCTCTCGATTGGTTTCACCATTCGAGACAAGGATTTCATTATGTCACTCGAAAAATTCGGTCAAGTTCTTTAAATTCCATACAAAAGGAACATGTGTCTTCTCAAAAGAATGCTCATTAGAACTCTTAAACACTACTCGTGAAAAGCATGTCTCTTATCAAACTAATCTTCTAAACATTAGGGATGTCATTCAAAACATTTGCATTCCATCAAGTCATCAAAATTGCTCAAATCCTACCATTATCCTTCGAGATAATCTTCCTCCCAACATTAAGGATTGAAAACTCATTGTTCGAGAAAATGTCATTTGTGTCGACTTTCACAAGAGCTCTATAGATGCATGCTCTGCTATCATGCTTTATCATATCAAGAACTCTCAAAACTTTAACCTTTCCTACTTCATTGCTCATAAAATCTAGAGTGTCAAAAATAGAGTCAATTGTCCTCTTCCATATGGTTTACTCATTACTCGTCTTTACCTATTCGTTCTTGCTAAACATCCTAAACTCTTTCGTCCTTATCATACTCTACAATTCATCTTACACTATCGAATGATGAGCTCTATCAATAAAAAGAATAAGAGAAAGAGGAATAAGAGTGAAGAAGTTAAGATTGACATACCCTACTCTCCATCGTCGGTGGAAACCTCAAACCAATCATCTCCTTTGCTAGGACATTGGCCATCCGTAGATCAACTTTAGATTAGGAGTATCTCTCAGAATCATAAATTGCTATTTGAAGAATATTATCTTAATATTTGCTTGTAGTATCTTTGCACTAGACTATGCTATTTTGGTAAACTATATGCTTATGAATGTTATGCATGCTTGATCTAAGATGCTGAAACTACATACTTTTTTATCATGAAATATCATATGTATATTTTAGCATAATGATATTTGAATGATAATTTGTTTTGAATTTTGGAGGAAAAACCGAAGTTCTGGTCATTATTGTTGACAACTGCGATCCACGAATCCACCAAAAGGTAGATCCGTGCGCTGTTACGGTGGATCCGTGATTCCCCTGGCAAGATGCCAAAAATTTAAATTTTCTTTATTTTTAACTTTTTCTACTTTATCTTATAAACATGCTATATGATACTATGTGGATCTTAAATCTTAGGATAAAATACCTCCTCCATATAATCCAAGAACCTTCATGCCAAAGCATACACTCCATGTCTTTTATAAGACACACTTTCACAACTTAAATACTTAAAAATGAAATGTCTACTTCCTCAGATGATTCCACACCTCCAATTAAAAGGAAAATCATCCAAGAACATCTCTCAAAACTCAAATCAAATCAAATTGAGCCACATATCACTCCATCCAAAATCTTAGAATCAAGACAAGATTATTTTCACCTCATGACATGTCAATGTTGTAGTAACTCCCAATGTGAAATTGGATTACTATTACGTGAAATGAATCTCATGTTCGAAATCTCATGTTCGAATACATTCAAGAACACACTCCACAAAATGACACACCATCTCTCCACAACAAGTTTGATCATTTAATCATAATCACTAATCACAATCCTTATCTACACATATGTAGATGTTGTATCAACAAAGTCAATCAACTTCAAAGCCTACAAGAAGGTGTTCATTTCTTTTGCTCCTACATCTAACATCATCTTGGATCTTTAAACCCACCATACCTTCCACACTAAATCCACTCTTATGATACCCTAAACCTTTTGGATTATAAGGAAGACAAGATTTTATCCCAAGATTTAGGATTTTTAGTTGCTCTCTCTTCTTTTCAACTTCAACTCTCTTGTCTTATGGCTTTAATGCCAAATTTTATGTTTTATCCCTTATAACAGATTTAACATTGTTTTCATTTGTTGTGTTAACAATGGATATTCATTGTGTAAAATGTATATGCGTGCATTTGTGATTGTCATATTGTAACAACCCGAGTTTCACGACGCGTATGACGATCGCGAATTCGACGTCATAATATTTATTTTATAAAATCGTGTGAGCGAACGTCGACATTTAAAATTTTATTTGTCGTAAATGATTATTTTTGTATTTTATTTCGAACGGAAATTTGAAATTTTATTTTTGACGTATCGCGAGTCAACGGTTGACCGCGTGTTCGCTAAACGTTTTAAGCAACGTAAAAATTTACGACGCGTCTCGTTATTATTTTAAGATCGTAAATTAATTATTTTTACGAATATCGTCGTTTGTTCCTTGTCTTGAGCCGGATTCGTGTTTTAATGTGTACACATCTTAATAAATGTTTTAAATTAAATTAATGTGACGGAAACAAACAACTGCATATAGATCACATGATCTATCACGTACTACTGGTAATATTGAATACAATCTCTACGCCTAAGTTCCCCTCTTCGTGCAATCCTCGCGTCTACTCGTGAGAGAGATCTAATCAAGTCTCTAATGAGCGTTCTACTATTCCCACTCTCCACACACCAGCTGATTTGCTACAACAACATATGTCATCAGAGACTTCTCTGTGCGAGCATCTCGAGCTTCAGAGAGAACTACCACTCGATGATGCCCTCGACCCCCCAAAAAACAAGACTCTAGATCTATCGCGATAGATCCATCATTCACACAACTCCGAATGACACTCCAAGCCTCATTCACAATGCTCACTCAACACCGCAGCACTTTCTCACATCAAGTGAGTTCGTACATCCTAAGACTCCTCAGCAATAGATCATCGAGAGACAACGCTACAACGATAGGATGATTCTGAAGGCTCCACATCACTAGCTACATCACTCAAATTGTCATCTCTTTCGTCAGTGGGGGGGTGCGTTGTGTACTGAGCGAGCGTGATGATGAGTGGTGACGGAGAGAGAGAGGAGGGGTGCCCATTGGATCTTTAACACTTTGAGACAGGACCTGTTCCATCCTCTCTGCATAACAGATCAGTGATTATGCCATCTGATCGTAAGAGTATCACCATGTGATTTCATCAGTCATGCATACGTTATATAGAGGTACTCTATCACTACACATCTGACATCTGATATGATATCGCCTTTTATATATGTTACATCGTCTACATCAGTCTCGACGAATGGTCTATAGCTATTATGAACGACCGTCATCTCGCTCACAGTCTGCATCGATATCTGCACTAGGCTTATATACTTGGGTTTCGCTCTACAACTCTCTACTTCGGTACATACTTGACATCTCTCGCTTATCTGACATCAGAGCTCAAATAGATCGTGAGACTACACTCTCAGTGGCTCCTAGATAGAACATTCATAGGGAAGAGGTTTGTAGCTATACCATACATGTGTTCAGATGCACTAGAAAAAACCTAAATATTGCTATGATATGCAAGGGCGTGTATCAGAAAGATCGTGCTTATAACTGGAGATGTTATAATAGCGAGTCTAGCAGATGACTACTGCTGTGGAGTATGAGAGAGGTGGTACACACGTTCACATAATGATATCGACAGTGTCTTTGCGTCTAAAGCAGAAGATGTGGCAAGATAACGTTCACTATTATCAGTCACTCACGTGTATTTGGTTAGTGTACAGTATGTCGACACAGACGCAAGCAAAGCACTCATTTACGTTGTACATCGGATGAGTTGGTAGTGAGATAGTATGAGAGTGTGCAGGCATATACAGAAGAGCTGAGAGATGTTGATCTACATACGGATAGAGGACATCTATTAAGAATCAGCTAGTGGAGAAAACATGTACAATCTATACTATAGTTGTTGGGTTAGAGTTGTGGGAGGTTGCGACAGTTCACGAGATATGTGCACACAGCATCTTATTTAGCGCGGAGTGTGTTATACTAGATAGGTGGTAAGAGCATGTATCATTACTAGCATGAATTTAATCGAGACACATTGCTGGAAACTCACAGAGGAGGAGGTGTGATAATATTATGAGCGATCTGATACTTCAATTGGTGTATACACATGGAGTACGATAGTGAGGTGAGATGCATCATCGATGTATGATTGTAGTGGAGTGGTGAGG
Organism: Tanacetum coccineum; assembly: GCA_026074375.1. Classification (NCBI taxonomy): domain Eukaryota; kingdom Viridiplantae; phylum Streptophyta; class Magnoliopsida; order Asterales; family Asteraceae; genus Tanacetum; species Tanacetum coccineum. Next base: position 79,280 of record BQNB010007264.1, on the reverse strand, counting down.
AAACTCGTGATGTGGGATTGTGCAAGACTGAGTCACTCATATATACAGACAAGTGGTTCATTGATAAGGTGAGCGTAAAAGGGGACACAGACGAGACATATTGAGGGGTATGTTTTGTTGTAATGATAGAGTGGGGGGGAGGGGCACTACGGGAGATAAAGAGATACATACTGACTTATGTAAGTCATCAATGTAGAACACTATAGAGTCAGGCGCAAAACTGACTCAGATTGATGATAGGTTAGGACACGCGGGGATACTAGACGAAGTGAGGTATGGCTTAGTCGCAGTATTTACTCAACGGTGATAACAGCAACATAAGGTGCTATATGGAGTGTGTGATACAGGCGTAGTATGAGTGGATATGGCAATGTGAGTGTGAGTACAAGCTGAGTAGAAGCACAGGAGTGTGACATTTATGTACAGAGGACAGATGACTGGATAAGGTAAAGAGTCTAGGGGACATAAAAAAGAATGTATACTGCACAAGTGAGTGGAGGGGGGTACTGGAGCTGTAGATGCGAGGAGTATGGTATATATGCGCGAATGTGGGAGACTAGATAGTGCCTATTTTATGGGGAATGATATATCAGTGAGCGTGGCTGCAAATTTCAATCTGTTCGTAGGTGGATTGCATCACTATGTAATGGAACTGGAGTTTGTCTGGAGGTGCGGGGGTGTGATACAACTGCAGCACTAGGGCGATTGTGAGGGGATTTGATATCGATGATTATCACGGAGAGATAGGTGATATGGTGTGTGAGACGACTTTGATTTTGACACACATGATCTGTGGGTATAGAAATGCGTAACAGCAGGCTCTGTGGGAGCAAGAGAGCTGTTGACTAGGGAACATATAAGTAGCTGGCTAAGTGACACACTATGACATCTGATGATCAACATGTTGACTAGGGGTATAGGACAAGGAATTACGGATGCCACAACGATTATATACGGACAGATGAGGCACTGGAGATATGGATGTCTCTTTGTGTGTGGATGTAGGATGAAGATTGTGGAGGATATATGATGATAGTTTGATATGGGAATGTTTGTCATTGATCAGGGACAAAGACTCTCACTCATTAGCGAACATGTGTGACGCTAGAGTTGGGTTTATTTCAGGCACGGTATGAAGGTCTATGGAATGTTGGATGAAGGGATAGTTATTTTATTTTGGGTGGAGGGGATGGGTTGATGATTGTGTAGGGGGGTCGTTATATTTTAGGGGGGGTAAGTGGGTATGGGGGTGATGTGTTTATAGGTGATAGAAAAGTATGGGGGAGAGAGTGTTGAGTATATGGTTGGGGGGTATACTGGATGGGATGTTAGGGAATGGTGATGGGGGTGTTGAATTGAGATGATGTTTGTGTGAATTTTGTATGGGGTTTTAGTACATATGGTGACACGATAAAAGTGAATTTGATGGATAAATGGGGTATGGGGGGGAGAGATGTAGGGTATGGTATAATGTTTAATTAAGAAAAGATATAGGATGCGTGGGGGAGGGGATTTTGGATATAAGTATCAAGTAGCAAATTGACAACAAACCGCAAAGACACAGAAAGGAAGGATACTGAAAGCAAAAAAAAATCTGTCTTGAAACTTGTAAGTCGTTTTGGTCGTGTCAATCTTTATAAGCAACAGGAACGCCTTTTGCCCCTGCACAACTTTATATACTGATTTCAATAGAATCAGCAACAGTACGTCCTTTTGACCTGCACAACTGTTAGTATACTGATTCTCCCCCTCAAACAATGACCCGTGTCAATGTTTGATTTGGTTAACCCGAACATGTTTGATAAAACAAGTTGTTTATGAGAAAAATGGTTCGGGGCTTAGACAACTTCTTGTCTGTAAAGAAATAATGCACTGAAACGTACACTAAGTCTCTGGGATAAGACCGGGTTACAGTCTGAAATAACTGCAAGCCATCTAGACTAAATTTTTTTTTAATACAATATACAGGATACAATTGTGAAACACTTGGTTACTCAGAGACAGACTCATCCTGTAGTTCCTTCAGAGTCTCTGGTGACATTTGTTTAACTCCAAGCAGTGGGAGTAGTGTGGCGAAGCGCTCTCTCGGTAATGCCTTCGTAAAAATGTCAGCCAGTTGGTATTTTGTCTCCACGAAATACAACTCAACAACTTTCCTTTCAACCTGCTCTTTGATAAAGTGGTGACGTATATCAATGTGCTTGGAGCGCGAGTGTTGAACACTATTACAGCATAGAGCAATAGCACTTTGATTGTCACAATACATCGGAATTTTGTTGAACGCAAATCCATAGTCTCGTAGTTGAGATCGCATCCAGAGGATTTGAGCACAGCATCCTGATAGGGCGATGTATTCAGCTTCCGTAGTGGAGATGGCAGTACTTTTCTGCTTTTTGGATGACCAGCTAACAAGTCGATGTCCAAGAAATTGAGCTGAACCAGAAGTACTTCTCCGTGTGTCATGACATCCTGCATAGTCAGCATCTGCAAAAGCTTTTAGTTCAAAGCCGGAGTCCTTCGGATACCACAGACCCATGTGAATGGTTCCTTTTAGGTATCGAAAGATCCGCTTTATAGCAGTAAGGTGCATTTCAGTAGGCTTAGCCTGGTATCGTGCACACATACAAACAGCAAATACTATGTCAGGTCTAGATGCACTAAGATACATAAGGGAGCCAACCATACCACGAAATCGTGTAGGATCAATTAGCTTTCCTCCCTTATCTTCATCAAGGTTGGGACGCTCCGCCATTGGAGTGTCAATGGGTGTGCATGAGTCAAAACCAAACTTTTTCAAGATTTCCTGAGCATATTTGGATTGGTTGATAAAGATGCCTCTGGGATTTTGAGAAACTTGTAATCCTAAAAAGAATGACATTTGTCCCATCATCGACATCTTGAAAGTTGAGTTCATCTCAAATGCAAATAATTTGCATGCTTTGGGATTGGTAGAGGCAAAGATGATATCATCTACATATATTTGTACCAGTAGAATATGTTTGCCTGCTTTCCTGGTGAACAGAGTTGGATCGACCACGCCCTTTGTAAATCCTGACTTGATTAGAAACGCTGATAGCTTGTCATACCACGCACGTGGAGCTTGTTTAAGCCCATAGAGAGCTTTCTTGAGTCGGTACACATGCGATGGATGCTCTGGATCTACAAATCCTTCTGGTTGACTAACATAGACAACTTCATTCAGTTCGCCGTTGAGGAAGGCGGTTTTCACGTCCATCTGGAAGATGACCATGTTCATACTTGCTGCGTGAGCAATGAAGAGTCTGATCGCTTCTAATCTAGCAACCGGAGCAAATGATTCCTCAAAATCAATACCAGCTTCCTGACGATATCCTTTCGCCACTAACCGAGCTTTGTTCTTCAAGACGTCTCCATATTCATCCAACTTAATTTTGAAAATCCATTTGAGCGGGATGATAAGAATATTATCTGGACAGGGTACAAGTATCCATACATCTAGACGTTCAAACTCATGAATTTCTTCCTGCATAGCCTCAATCCAGCACGAGTGCTCTAAGGCTTGCTTGTAAGTCTTTGGTTCAACATGAGTTAAGAATTCATTGAAGAAACACCACATTGCGTCGGTTTCTAGCTGTTTCCTGGTAGAGACAGGTCGATCTTTATCCCCAATAATGTTTTCAAGCGGATGTGCTTGAGTCCAAATCATCAAGGAACCGATCTAATAGATTTAGACCAAAAACACTTAAGATCAAAATTCCAATTTGAAGGCAAGATTAAAACTTAACTGAGCATGCTAATTAAAATTGGTTAATTATGCTATCTAATTGAGTTAAAATAGGCTTAAAACAAGTTAAAATCAAGGTAAACTAATAAACGACTTAGGTTATCTAAATTCTATATGTAACACCCCCATTTTTACAATTATAGCAGCCGGAAGCTAATCTAGGGAAATTACTTCATGGAAACAAACAATCAATAATCATAGAAAACGACCCAAAAGAGGATGTCTGTTCAAATGATACGTTATCATTCATTTCAATCAGAGTTTTCAAAGGCAGGTCCAAAATCTAGTTACATACAGTGTGAATGATAACAAGTTTTAGCCATCTTCATGTCCATGCGACTCCGTGCCGTATATTGCTCAATAACCTGAGATAAACATGCTAAAAAGTCAACATAAAGGTTGAGTGAAGTTCATAGGTTCGATAAACAGTTTGAATACAAGTTTTAGTGTAATAATAGTACAAACACAATTATTATGAAAATATTATTGTTATGATCTTGGGTCACGTTATTATATAACCGTTATTTGTAATAATTGCAACGAATGTAATTATCATAGTAATAGTGTATTACTGCGTTATTGTCTTATTTGGTCTGTTTGGTCATGTCTTGTATAGTATAGTCTGGTCTAAGCTCATGGAACACAAACGGACTAGTATATAGAGATAATGGCCCTCGGTGTAGGCAATTGCCATATACCTATGAAATTCAAATATAGTGTGTTTGGTTACCTATCCGGTTAACACAAACAGGATTCGTCAATCCCGATAGATCTATCCACAATATTTGCGTTCACCCG
>BQNB010007264.1:0-72430 GCA_026074375.1 Tanacetum coccineum | reverse complement strand
TTTTACATTTTGTGATTATCAAAACGTAGAGAGGTCGAAAAATATTAATAACGTTTTTAGGCATTATTTCTATCAACAACCATTTTTAACACGGAGCTAAAAAACGTAAAAATACAGATATGTTAAGATGAAATGTAAACAATTTACCATTTCTTTAACATTTTGAAAACTTTTTTCAACATAAACTACGGACACCCCCCCTCGAAAAATACCGTATCTTCGATAAAACCTTTATCAGGGAGTTCCTCTTTGCACTTCCAAGACCTTTACTTCGTTAGACACTTTTCACAAAGAGTACATCAATTTGAAGACCTTTTCATATTGACTTGAAAGTACCACATTTTAAAATCCAAATCGATTGTAACTCATCATCTTGAAATCATATATTTTTCGTTTTCTTTCTCAAGTTTTTCACACTTTGCTTTATATGATTCGAGACTCAACTTATCCCAACTACTCATATACATGATGGACAAAACACTAACTCACCTGCAACAATAATTGAAAGTTCAAAATAAAATGATTTTGCCGATTAACAAGACTAAAAATTTAGCCCATACTAGTTAAGAACACCAAAAATTTGCAGTCCACTAAAAAATTTAGCCTTTGCAAAATGATAAGCCTAAAGTAGAATATACTAAATTTTTATAGCTTAAATGTATCATACACTCAAAAATCTCTGGCCTACCCTTTTGTTATAAAAATTTTGCGGCCTAATATTTTTCATAGATAGTATGCTAGCCCAATACCAAACCCTTAAAACACAATAGTCCTGTATAAAACTAGTTAACTCACTCATACCCTAACCCTAATAATACTCATTCTATTTCACACGCCTCTCTTTTCCTTCAGTCACACAAAAACAGATCTAGCTAACTCAAAGAAATGACACAAACCTTAGATCTAACACAGCATGAAACATACAACCTCTCTACTTGATATACATTACATAGCCCCATGTTTTACTATATCAATGATTTACAACTTTTGGGGTGAGAAACATGTTTTGTTTTACAAATTGGACGTAAGTGTACATTTTATCATGATTACGTGTTTGCCTAAGTAGCGATAACCCTCTAAGCCCATTATCATGAACTGTCAATTACTTTGTGTGAGCGCGAATGTTATAAATAGATCTATTTGGGGTTGACATCCCCATTTGGGTGAGTAGCTCACACTGGTGTCACGGAGTGAACCAACGGATGTATACCATGTCGGATTCGGATGTTGCGGGTTAGAACATCATCACGGATAATGTAGGCAATTTATATTGCAATTTATACATGTCGAGCTTCAGTGTCATGAGCTTAGGGAAACGTAATTACATTTGTGATGTTTGCATATGTTGCATTATCATACATTTGAGATCTTACGCTCCTACATTACATTTATACAAACATATGAATTCACCAACTTTATATTGACGTTTTAAGCATGTTTTTCTTAGGTCAATGAGGCACGAGGTGCTAAAGATACATTGGGATAGTCTTTTAGGAGTCATGCATTAAAGATTTGGAGTAATTACATGTTGGGATATTGTTATGATCTAAAATCTTTGTTATCAAGTGTTGAACAATTTAAGCCATTGTGCTTTGTATTAAACAATTTTAATAAATCCAATGTATCGTATTTTAAACTACTCTTTTAGAGGTCGTTCTCATATCTTGTGCTATTGATCTATAATGTAACTCTCCCGGATACTCATATTTCGCTGTGACCCAATTTGGGGGTGTTACATATTGGTATCAGAGCCAAGGTTATAGAGAACCAAGTCAATTGTTTTTACTTAGACTATAACCGATTTCAAACATTGCATCATAAAAAGGGATTTTTATGAGACATTCATTCATACATTACTTGTCGCATTAGTTGGGTATACTAGATGCAGCATGGTTCTCATACGTGGTTATAATATACTAAGTATATTATTATTGGTCTTATATATATACTAATGTAAACTTTGTTTGAGTGTTACAGATACAGTTATGTCATCAGATTCGGCATCATCTGAGGTTACATATACGTATATATCATCGCATGGAGACCCGCTAGCTTGGGCGGTGGACTTCTTCAGACTCCAGGAGCCCGACTCATCGGAGGTTGCACTGGCATCACTGGACTACGTGCCTGGCCCTGAGGAGCCAGAGCAGGCACCGCTATCGCCAAATTATGTGTCGGGACCAGAGTACCCCGAGTACTTATCCCCATCTGATGAGGAGGTTCCCGTGGAGGATCAGCCTTATGTTGTTGCTGATTCACCTATAGCCTTATCTCCAGGCTACGTTGTTGACTTGGATCTCGAGGAGGACTCTGAGGATGGTCCAGTAGACTATCCAACTGATGGAGGTAACGGCAATGATGATGACTCCTCTGATGATGACGAGGAGGAGGAGGAGGTCGAGAGACTTCTTGCCTTACCATCACCACCACCATCTCCACTATCACCTTGGTCATCTCTATTACCTCAGATTCCCTCACCACCACTACCACCTCCACTATCATCACTACAATTACCACCACCTATACCCACATCATTACCATTACCATCATCACCACTACCACCACTACCAGCCTCACTGTTCATACCACCACTAGTCGACCGTAGGGAGGACACTCCCGAGGCCGAGTTACCACCTTGTAAGAGGTTATGTCTGACTGCTCTCACATCGAGGTATGAGGTGGGGGAGAGTTCGACTGCTGCTCCTAGACCTGCTGGAGGTCATGGGATAGACTATGGGTTTATCGGCACTCTGGATGCCGAAACCAGACGTCAGAGGGCCGAGGAGGTCGGCTATGGGATTAGAGATACTTGGGTAGACCCAAGAGAGGCTGTCGAGGAGATAGCACCGGTGACCCTTGAAGGGGTCAACACTAGGGTGACCGAGCTCGCTGCGGTGCAGGAGCAGGACACTCAGGACATTTATGCTGTGATCGAGGATGCCCAGGATAGGCAGACTCGAATATTTCAGAGTGTTGAGACATTGATTGATGATAGGCAGTACCACTATGAGACTGCACGACTGTTAGATCAGGAGGCTCTAGTCTCCCGAGAGGCTTGGGCACACTCTATGGGATTTAGTTCGGCTGTCCATTATGAGCTTCAGGGATACAGGACCCACGCTTGGATGCAGGATCACCGTATCGATGCGCAGGATTCATTGATAGCGGCCCTGACCGCACAGGTTTCATCACTGCAGGGACATTTGGCGATGGCTCTAGGCGAGATCCGAGCACTTCAGGCTAGAGATCAGGCTCGTGCGGATGCTCCCGAGGGCACTGGTAGTAGTGCCTAGGTTTACTTTCATGTTCATAGCTATCATTTGTAGCCGGCTAAGTATTATGGGTTTTATGCCCAGCTAGCACGGCAGTAGGACTTGTATTTTCATTTCTTGTATCAGACAATCATGTATGTTTTCCAGTTATATATGATGTGTTGTATTATGTCATGTCGATCTCAATTCTGTTATGTGTTGTGATCCTAGTCATGTTATATAATCACTATGTGATGTAATCTTGTTATATATATGTTGTACCCACATCATGTTGTGAGGTTTATGAAAACTCACGTATTTTATATTGTTGTGATTTAGAACAATATGCCACCAAGGAGATCCTCTGCTACTGCAAAGGCTGATGTTGCTGCTGCAAGGGCTGCTGCTGCGGCTACTGCCCCTATGATAGTTGCTGCTGTTGAACAGCTAATCAAAGCAAGAGTGTCTGTGGCACTTTCTAATCATGAAACTCTTCGAAACATCACTAATGGCCATGGTGACGGAAGTCACAATTCTGGCATTAGAAATAGAGGAACTACACGCACTCCGCGTGAGTGTACGTACAAAGATTTCCTGAACTGTTGTCTACCAAATTTTAAGGGTACTAAAGGGGTAGTTGTGTTGGCCCAATGGTTTGAAAAGATAGATTCAGTGTTCCACATAAGCAACTGTGCTATGGAAAACCAAGTTAAGTTCGCTACTTGCACTTTCATTAGAAATGCCCTTACATGGTGGAACTCCCACATGAAGGCTGTTACTCAAGATGTTGCTTATGGCATGGACTGGAAGACACTGAAGAAGATGATGACAGTCAAATACTGCCCAAGGGGTGAAATCAAGAAGTTGGAGATTGAGCTTTGGAACCTAAAGGTGAAGGGTACTGACATCACGAGTTATACTCTGCGTTTTCAAGAGCTTGCACTAATGTGTGGACGTATGTTTCCTGAGGAATCAGATGAAGTTGAGAAGTATGTTGGTGGACTTCCTGATATGATTCGGGGAAATGTGATGTCATATCGACCCTAGACAATGGAGGAGGCAATTGAGTTTGCCAATGATCAGATGGACCAAAAACTCATCACAATTACTGAAAGGCAAGCTGAGCAGAAGAGGAAGTTAAAGTATAATGCTGGGAACAATCAAGGGCACCAACAACAGAACAAGAGGCAGAACACTAGGCGAGCATACACTGCTGGGCCTGGTGAAAAGAGGGAGTACACGGGATCATTGCCCTTGTGTACAAAATGCAACTATCACCACAAAGGGCCATGTGCCCCCAGGTGTAATAAATGCAAGAAGATCGGCCATCTGGCTTGTGACTGTAGGAGTTCTGGTCCCTATGGTAATAATAACAATCGTGGGAACTCCGGAACAACTCAGAATGCTGGCACTTGCTATGAGTGTGGTGTTCAGGGGCATTTCAAGAGAGACTGCCCGAAGTTGAAGAATAAAAACCGTGGTAATCAAGGTGGGAATGGCAATGCCCCAACGAAAGTGTACGGTGGGCAATGCGGGAACAACCTAGACTCCAATGTGTTCCGGTACGTCCTTCAATAAACAACCGCTATGCTTTCTATCCTATTTGATACTGGGTGCTGATAGTCTTGTGTATCTACTACATTTAGTTCCCTAATTGATATCACACCAACTACATTGGACCATTATTATGATGTTGAACTAGCCGACGGGAAAATAATTAGGATAAACACTATCATTCGGGGTTGTACGTTAAACTTCTTAGATCATCCCTTCAACATTAATTTAATGGCCGTAGAACTTGGAAGTTTTGACGTCATAGTTGGTATGGATTGGTTGGCAAAATACCATGCTGTCATTGATTGTGCCGAGAAGATCGTTCGTATTCCCTGGGGAAATGAAACCCTAATTGTCCATGGTGACGAAAGTAATCAGGGAAACGGGACTCGTTTGAACATCATTTCATGCACCAAAACTCATAAATATTTGTTGAAAGGACATCATGTCTTTTTGTCACATGTTACTACAAAGGAGATTGAAGACAAGTCGGAGGAGAAGCGACTTGAAGACGTACCAATCATTTGAGATTTTCCTGAGGTATTTCTTGAAGATTTGCCGGGTCTTCCACCGACTCGACAAGTGGAATTCCAGATCAATTTGGTACCTGGTGCTGCACCAGTAGCACGAGCACCTTATCGATTGGCTCCTTCCGAAATGAAAGAATTGTCAGAGCAACTGCAAGAGTTATCCGACAAGGGCTTCATAAGACCCAGTTCCTCACCTTGGGGAGCTCCGGTCTTGTTTGTCAAAAAGAAGGACGGATCATTCCGGATGTGCATCGACTACCGGGAATTAAATAAACTGACGGTGAAGAATCGTTATCCTCTCCCAAGGATTGATGATTTGTTTGATCAACTACAAGGATCCAGTGTTTATTCAAAGATAGACTTGCGGTCAGGTTATCATCACCTCAGAGTACGAGAAGAGGATTTTTCAAAGACGGCATTTAGACCGGTATGTCATTACAGTTCCAAGTGATGCGCTATTTGTGTTTGACAAAATGCACCTGCGGTATTCATGGACCTCATGAACCGAGTGTGCAAACCATACTTGGATAAGTTTGTAATTGTCTTTATCGATGATATACTTATTTATTCAAAGGACAAGAATAAGTCTTAGGATCAGTAACCTATCATTCCTAATCAAATGTACACGAAATCCAAGCTTGAAAACCCTAATTGAGCCCTAATGTACCCGAAATCAAAAACCTTTGCAAAGTGACCCATTTTGAAAGTTTTTCTTGCAACCAAGCACCTCAATGACAAGCACCTTACCTCCATAGCTGCTTACAAGCACCTCTCCTAAATATCTACTTCATTTATAGTTTAAAAATCCATTACATGGTTCTTGTTTCTTCCATTTCTTAGCCACGGCATGCAAAGGGGTAAACACCTCACCATAGCTACTTTATATCTTAAACAACACATCTAATAGACCCTCCTCATCACCCTCTAGACCTCATACATGTCCTCTTTAGATTTCATAACCTCCCTTGGCCTCCAAGTTCAATTCGCCTATAAATAGGAACCAAAACACTTCATTTTTCTTCATCCCCCACTTCCTCCTCTATAACCCATCATAGCAGTAATCCTTTGATCAATATGAATTCTAAGAGATCCTAATAAGTCTCAAGTATAGAAAGGAAGCAAAAGAAACCAAGAAACAAAGCCTGGGAGTCGTTATTCTAGGCGTACGAAGCTAAAAGTCCTGATTCCGACCCATTTCTAAGCTATAAGCTCAAGACCAGGTTCTCTAAGCTTATATTCTGTATTCATACCTTTATAATATTCATATGATCATGCTAAAATCTTAATATAAAGCTTTGAACTCAAAAACCTATGTGTTATACCTTTTTGATCCAAAACCGTACACCCAAAAACCCTAATTTCATGTTTTTGCTTAATCTATAAGCTAATCTTGTAAACTATTGTTATAATATATCCCAATAAGCTTAACTAATATTAAAACAATTGCTTTGATAATTCATGAAAGAATTTGAGCTTAAAACCCGCGCGTTTTCATTTTAAAACCCTAATATGACCCGTTTTGCTTCCTAGCTTAACGAATCGTTAATTTAAACTTGCGTTGTGTTAAATCTTCATATTTTAGTTTATTATAACTTATAAATGTCTATTGAAAATGATAAAATAAGCTTGCATGACAATTTGGACATGTTTTGTAAAAAATATCCATGCAAGGGGTATATATCGTAACTTTCATAAACTTATAACTAAAAGGACTAAAAATGTCATTTTATCAAAGTTATAACTACAGGGGTCTATTATGTCAATTTCCAAAGTGCAAGGTTTACTTTGTATTTGTTTTAAACTTGAAGGACCAAACTTGTAAAAGTGCAAACTCCAAGGGTATATTTTGCCACTTTTCATTCTCAAGGGTCTAAAATGTAACATTTTGAAAAAGTATAAAATCTTGTTTAAAACCTTACAAGACAAAACTTTAATTAACGCTTCTCGTGCTTATCATTTCTAGATATTGATCAAAACGCTTAAAACCGATTATATCATATCAAAATACTAGGGAGCTTCATATTAAGGAGTTTCATCTTGGTATTACGTTCTGACTGAGTTGTTGGGTTTACGATTTAAAGTGCCCTAGCTCCTCAAACGTTTACTGAATGACTTCTGAATTATGATGGCCCGAACGGTAATACGATAATTCCAAACTTTCCAATCAAACTCATAACTCTCTGAACCAAAGTTCTAGAGTACAATCTTCCTAAGACTTGACATATTTACTCAGGTTGCTTGACGTGGCTGTTTACTATCATTTTGCTATATCAACCTTCCCCGTTAAGATTGTGATACAGTCATCAGCTTTCATTTTGGAATATTTATTACAACTACATATTCAGGTGAAGTTCATAGCCTCGCTTTTACTTATTTACATGTTTTATAAACCCGCGAGGGGGATACATGCTTGTTTACAAAAAATAATTTATATACTCGTTTATCTTATAACAATGTAATTAATTTTCAAAGACTTAATGAATTCATAACCTCACATACTTTATAATCCCATGATACCTACTATAAACCATAAATGCAAGTGTTTTCTAAACTGTATGCTATCTTGATATATTATTGCATAAATACATGGAAGTATCTGTTTGGGTAGTATCTCCCAATATATCTTTAATGTCTATTTGGGTATTATCTCCCAATATCTCTTTAATATCTATTTAGGTAGTATCTCCCAATATCTCTTTAATATCTATTTGGGTAGTATCTCCTAATATCTCTTTATGTGATTCATAAGTTTAAGGTGATAATACTGTTCTCCATGATAATAATGTTCTCCATGATAATACTGTTCTCCATGATAATACTGTTCTCCATGATAATACTGTTCTCCATGATAATAATATTCTCCATGATAATTATCCCTGCAATACCAATATTTCCATTATGATAACTTATATTCAACTATTACATATTAAACCTATGAATTTCACTCAACCTTTGTGTTGACCCTTCTTTTTATGCATGTTTATCCCAGGTAATTGAGCAACTTATGGCATGGACTTGAAAATGGCTAAAACTTGTTATCATTCACATTGTATGTAACTAGATTTTGGGACCTGCCTTTGTAAAACTCTGATTTGAAATGAATGATAACATATCTTTTGAATAAACGTCTCTTTTGGGTCTTTTTCTATGATTATGATTGTTGTATCCATGAAGTAATACCCCATATTAGCTTCCGCTGCTATATTGTAAAAATGGGGGTGTTACAGAAAACGTTAGGAGAATCATCAACAAAGTTAGGTTTTAAAACGTAAGGTAATGAATTTTCTTTTTCAGAATGACACGTCGGATCAAAACTTGGCAAAGTTTGTGGGAGCTCATCAATGGTTTGATTGCATGGTTCCGGATTAGAGATAATCGGAACTTTCGGTGGACAATTATAACCAATATGAGCACCTTTCCCACAAGACTTACAAGTGCATTGTTGACAAAAGATTCCATCTAACGAATCACCACACTCGCAACAACAATTGTGGTTAATTTGTGGAGGACTTTGCGAGGAATTTTCACCGGGGTTGTTTGACAACGAATGGCTCTCGAGGAGCATTAACAACGTTGGTATCTTCATCGGATGACTCGAGTGCAAGCTCTTGAAAACGCAGAGTGTAACATGCGCATCAGTACCCTTTACTTTTAGGTTCTAGAGCTCAATTTCCAACTTCTTGATTTCACCCCTTGGGCAGTATTTGACTGTCATCATCTTTATTCTTAGTGCCTTCTAGTCCATAGCATAAGCAAACCATGTGAGTAACAGTCTTCATTAGGAGTTCCACCATGGTCAAAAGGCATTTCAAGGAAAGTGCAAGTAGCATATCTTAACTTGGTTCTCACAGCTAGTTGCCTGATATGGAACACTTATTCCATCTTCTCGAACGGACACTCCTTCATTACCCTTAATTATAGGAGCTTGCAATTTAGATCTTTTACGAATACTCACAACGGGAGTGGAGTACAGTTCACTCTAATTCTAGTATAAGAATTGTGGCTTTCGTCGCCCTGACCATTAGTGCTATTTCGAAGAGTTTCATGATTAACAAGTGCCGCAGACACTCTTGCTTCGATTAGCTATTCAACAGCAGCAATTGTCATAAGGGTAGCAGCCGCAGTAGCAGCAGCCCTTGCAGCAGCAGCAACAGCCCTTGCAGTAGCAGAGGATCTCCTTGGTGGCATATTGTTCTAAATCACAACAATATAAAATACGTGAGTTTTCAAAAACATCACAACATAAACATGGTACAACATAATACTATAACAGATCACATAACATAGTGATTATATAACTTTACTGGGATGCACGAACATAACAAATTGAGATCCCACTAACATAATTCAACATTAATATTATACTATACAAGATCACATCACACAGTGATTATATAACATGACTGGGATCACAACACATAAAGAATGGAGATGACTTGACATAAATACAACACATCATATATATGGAAACATACATGATTGTCTGATACAAGAAATGAAAATACAAGTCCTACTGCTATGCTAGCTTGGCATAAAACCCATAATACTTAGCCGGCTAACATAATGATAGCTATGAATACGACATGAGAAGTGTAAACCTAGGCAGAACTACCAGCGCCCTCGCGATCATCTGCATGAGTATGATCTCTAGCCTGAAGTGCCTGAATCTATCCCAATGCCGTTGATAACTGTCCCTATAGTGATGAAACATGTGCAATTAATGTCATCATCAGTGACTCCTATAAGGCGATACGGTAATCCTGCATCTGAGTATGAGTCCTATATGCTTGCAGTTCATAGTGAACTGCCGAACTCAACCCAACGAAATGTGCCCAAGCCTCTCGGGAAACATGGGCCTCCTGATCTAACAGTCGTGTAGTCTCATTGTGAAACTATCTATCCTAGACCAATCCATCAACTCTCTAAAATAACTGAGTCTGCCTATCATAAGTATCTTTATCACAACATAAATATACTATGGTCCTGCTACTACCCGCAACAGATAGGTTACTTAGCATTAACCCCTTTGAGGGTCGTTGGTGCTACCTCCTCAACAGCCTCTGTCGGGTCTACCTAAACATCCCTAATGCCATAGCCAACCTCTGACTCTTGACGAATGATCTCGGCATCGCATTAGTACGATAAACCCATAATCTGCTCTATGACCTCCAGTAGGTCTAGGAGCAGCAGTCAAACTCTCCCCCACCTCACACCTCGATGTAAGAGCAGTCAGACATAACCTCTTATGAGGTGGTAACTCGGCCTCGGGAATGTCCTCCCTACGGTCGACTGGTGGTGGTATGAACAATAAGGATGGTAGTGGTGGTAGTGGTAATGATGGTAATGGTAATGATGTGGGTACCTGTGGTGGTAAATGTAGTGATGATGGTAGAGGTGGTAATAGTGGTGATGGATGTAGTTGATGATGAGTGGATGGTGATGAGGCTCTCAATCTACCCATGACAGCTCTGAAGCCTGGGGGTGCACGCACATAGTTAGGGCTACCATATGGGCGAGGTACTATAGGAAGTGGTGATGATGGAAGTGCAAGTGCAGCTAAACACCTAGCAAGGCGTTCCTCTGCAGCGGGTGGTGATAGTGAGATGAGTGGTGATGGTGGTAAGGCAAGAAGTCTCTCGACCTCATCCTCTAATGGAAAAGGCATAGGTGCCTCGGGTCGGATAGATATCCTAGCAGTGTGCCGTCTGGGTGATGGTACATGTGTAGGTGCATCCTCATCAGTTTCAAATGCCTCTGTATCCCCAGCTGAGGGAATAGGGTCAACAACAGGTATAGCAGAAGAGTCGGCCGGAGCTAGGTGCTCCTCTTCCTCATCATCATCCTCGTCCTCAAAGAGCTCCTCATCCTCATCATCGATGTCATCATCATCGTCATCGGAGGGCTTATTATCATCATCCCCTCCGTCAGCGGGATAATCAACATGATCCTCCTCAGGGTCCTCCTTCGGATCCTTCTCTGGGTCTGAGTCTGCCATACAGCCCGGTGATAGGGCTACGGGTAAGGCATCAGCGGGTAGAGGTTGGTCCTTCCCGGGTGTCTCATCATCAGATGGCACTAAGTACTCGGGGTACTCAGGCTCAGGTACGTATGGTACCTCGGCAGGTAAAGGTGGGTGCTCAGGACTGGGTACGTAGTCGGGAGACGGTGGGTGCTCAAGTCCTGTCACATAGTCCGGAGATGGCGGAGCTACCGGCTGCATAGGGAGTCCATCGTATCCGTATACGATGACTCGTGGAGAACCTCCATCAGACAACTCCTCATCAGCTCCCCAAAAGACTCATCTGGCTCAGAATCAGTGTAGATAGATATGTAGGTGCCTGTGGATGCTGAAGACATGACAGAATCTGTAACACTCAAATAGAGTTTACATTAGTACATATATAAGACCCATAATAATATACTTCATATATTATAAACACGTATGTGAACCATGCAACATCTAGTATACTTAACTCATGCAACGAGTAGTGTATGAATGAATGTCCCATAAAAATCCCTTTTTATTATGCAATGCTCTCTGGAAACAATGGTGTAAGCATCCTTACCTTAGGGAGAGGATCCCTAGTTAAAAGAGCACTCCTGATGTAACACCCCCAAATAGGGTCGCAGCGGAATAATGTGTCTGGAAGCGTTACATCATAGATCAATAGCACAAGATATGAGAACGACCTCTAAAAGAGTCGTTTGAAATACGATACATTGGATTTATTGAAATTGTTTAATACAAAGCTCAACGGCTTAAATTGTTTAACATTTAAATAACAAAGATTTTAGATCATAACAAATATCCTAAGATATAATGACTCCAAATCTTGTATGCATGACTCCCCAAAAGAGTATCCTCAATGTATCCTTAGCACCTCGTGCCTCATTGACCTGAGAAAACATGCTTTAAAATGTCAACATAAAGTTGGTGAATTCACAGGTTTATGTAAAATATAATGTAGGACCACAAGATTTTCCCTGTGATAATGAAACAGATGCAAACATCACAAAATGTAATTACGTTTTCCTAAGCTCATGACACTGAAGCTCGACATGTATGAATTGCAATATAAATTGCCAACATTGCCCTTGATGATGTTCTAACCCGCAACATCCCAAATCCGACATGGTATACGTCCGTTGTCCGGTAATCCGACACAGTGAGCGCTACTCACCCGAACGGGGATGTCAATCCCAAATAGATCTATTTATAACATTCGCGCGCACACAAAGTAATTGACAGTTCATGATGATGGGCTCAGAGGGTTATCGCTACTTAGGCAAACACGTAATCATGTAAAAATGTATACTTGCGTCCAATCGTAAAACAATGCATGTTTCTCACCCCAAAAGTTGTAAATCATTGATATAGTAAAACATGGGGCTATGAACTCACCTTAGTGAATGAACTGAAGTATATGAATCAAGTGAATGAAAACGTCACGGATATGACCGTATGCAACCTAATTAAATATAGGTCGTATAAGTACTAAGTACTTTGAATAACTAATATCACTTATAATTCTATATAGTTACATCACCACCTAAAAGTGTTTGTTTAATTTATAAAATTAAACAATTTAATTTGTACTTGTAAAATAAATGTCCATGTATTTTGTAATTGTAAAAGTGATATACTTGTCCAACAATTTGTTATTTGCCAAAAATACTTGATGTATTATTTATATAATTTCATTATATAAATCATTTAATTGTTTGAGAAAATAATATTTATAAAGTTAAAAACGTTTATAAATATCACTTTTAGTAAAAACGTCGTATCTTTCTCGTTTTAATCATGTTTTTAACGTTCTTTATATGTATGGAAACGTATTTGAAAAATAAAAATCAAATTTTACATTTATTATGTTGGTATGTACTGTTATGAACAGTAACAGTAAGTGAAAATTTATAAAAATACTTTTTATAAATTTTAATTATTGAAATCGTATATTATTTGTATCTCATTCGTTTTAATTCGGTTTTTAGTGATTCTTATGTCCACGTCTTCGTAATTAAAAGCTCTATCCAAGAAAATTATTTCCCAACAGCCCACTGTTATGAACAATAGCATGCTTTTATAAAATTACTTTTTATCGTAAACTTGTAAATAGCGTATCTTCTTCATTTTAAATCCGTTTTTAATGTACCTTATAGTTTTGAAATCCTCGTAAATTTTACTTTATCAGAAAAATAAGAGGTTTGATAACATGTTCAACTTATCTTTCTATACTTATTAAGCACTTAGGATTATATTTAGGCTGTTTTTACTATTTGGCTTATTTATAAGCCAATAAGCCTCGCTAATGGGCTTCTGGGCCCATTATCAGCTCGTTAAGGGTTTTTAAAATGTGGGCTTGCTTTCAAGAGGTCCAATGGTCCATCTAAATCTCTAATAAGCCCTATAAGCTGCATAAGCTCACAAATAAGTTGTTCAAGCTTATTTGTGGCTTATAAGCTCACCTTTGGCTATGGTAATGGTCTGCCAAGCCCATTAAGGGTTCGGTTAGGTTCCTAATGTATTATTAAGGTCCATGTAAGTCCAATAAGTATATTAGACCCCTTAATAAGCTCAAGGAGCTTATTAATAAGATGTGGGCCCCATAAACGCGGCCTGTTGGGCATGTTTGGCCTATTAGTAGGCTGTTGGGTTTAAATGAGTCCAATAGTAGCCCGTTTAGCCTATTAGTGATATTAGGGCTTGTTAAGAATACTAGCAACCAAAATAAGCTCGAATAGCACACATATAAATTGCGTTTGCTCACATGTAATCGTCTAAGTAGCTCGTATACCTCTTCCCACGTCAAACCATCACATTCTTATGAAAAGTTTACGTATAGGTTTTATGTATTTCGCGTATAAGTGTTAGTATTCGCGTTGGTTTCCTTACTTGTAATTAAATGAAAATGTTTAGCTCGTATTTAAATCACGTTGTAGATTTTTTATCATGTCCTAGCACCACACAAGTCTTGTATATGAATTTATATGTACGTGTACCATGCATGGGTTGAACCATGCATGACCACACTCATGTTAATTTGTTAATTACAAATTTACGCGACCCATACGACTAGAAAAGAAGCAAACGAATAGAACATGAATGTACGCGAGTTAGGACTCGACTTACAATGGTCTTTAGCTTCTTGTATGTGTGTGTTGTGTAGTAATCCAAATCGTATAACCCAAATCTTAGCTTAAACCCAAAACCTCCTTGCTTTTAAACCCTCAAACGTGTAATCCCTAGTTTATACCTTAAGATATTTGTTTGCAATTAGGTGGTGTTGTGTCTCGGCTAAGTGACCCAAAAACAAGAAGAGAAAACAATGGTGGCTTTGCTTGAGAGTGTTTGTGTGTTTAAGAGTTGTAAGAAAGTGTTAAGTGTCAAGTGTAAGTGAGTATATATAGGCTTAAGAGTTAGCTAGTCTACTTAGTTCCATCCTAATCCCAAACTGTACCCTTCATAGGTGGTTTTATAGGTTCTAGTTAGTATTAAATTTTTTTGATAATACCTCTTAAGTACACTCTTTAATGGCAAGAAAATTGTACAAGATTTACTAGGATTATGGAAATCTTATGGTTTGTGTATTATTGTTACTAGCTGCGGGTATCAAAGAGCCAAGAAAAAGGGATCCAAGGTGGTTAATATCCAATGTGTTTTAGCTAACTAGGGACATTAAGTACATTCTTTAATTAACCTAGGATGTACATGTACTTAGGGGATATTAAGAAGATTTTCTAGATGCTTAAACATGTGGGACGAATAGTTTAGGGGTTTTGCTTACCCATATTCGGCCAAAGTGACATATTAACACAAGAATTTAATAATTTTTGTGTTTAAGGATTGAAAGTGGTTATTGGTTTGAGTCTAGGTAAGTCTAGGTATTTTCGGAGTGTGTCTAAACGTATTTTATTGTGAAACGTAAGCCTTTTACGTGACCAATAAAAAACAAAATGCGCAAGGTCAATAATTATCTTCTTAATAATTATATAACACTTGCTTAACGTAAACCTTAATTTATTTGGTGACCGTTTACGTCAAATGATTTTTTTCTAGTCTACGCGATTTAGCTTAAAAGTTAAATTAAAAGTAAACGCGTATATACCTAAAATAAATAGTGAAGAATAACAGGAGTCGTAAAAATGACCTGAAATTGAGAAATGTTACAGCAATGGTTACTTGTCTCGAGGAGGCATATCATTCTTAAGACTTAGGCGTTACTTCTTCCTAAGATCTAGACATGTAGAATTCTGTCACAATTAAATGCATCCGCATAAAGCAACCTTATTTGCTGATTTTAATCTATCTTAAGGATTAAGGCAATGGTGATCTTGTTAAACCCTAGCTTATAGAGACTTTACCCACTTACTGCTTAACGGCTCTTTATATACTAGTAGTCCACTGTCCGAGTCTTTACCAATTGATTAGAACATACTCATTGGTACCAAGGTCACCTTATGGCTCAACTAAGCTCACAATCAAAGGACAAAGATAGGTCAATATTTGTGATCCTATGATTGTAGATATATAAATTGCAATATGGAGAGCTATCCCGGACTCTTAGCCTATGCCCAAACAACACCGAAGTTGCAGCGCATTAAATATGTAGGACTAGACCTAGTTGAATGATAGGCCGCATACTTAAGCACGTAAACAAGTATGATGATAAACATAAACAAGCAATTCAACGATAAATTAAGAAATGGAGATAAACAAACCAAACATGAAGATCTTCATAATAATGGCTAATACCCGAAGGTATTAGCCTTCAAACATCCTAATTGATACAAGAGTAACTATTTAGCCAAGGTAAACTAACCGAGTTAACGAATGATACCAAAAACTGAATGATTACTATAGTATATGGAATTACACGTTGTCTCTTATGGAATGAATAGCGTCGCTCGACCTCTTCTGCTCTTTTTATCCTCTGAAAATTGACTTTTATGGTTTAGGTATCGAGAATATGATTTAGCACATTTAAAACTCATTTTTGAGTTTTGTATTTATAGGGTCTGGAAGTCGGTTCGATACGGCGTATCCAATGGCTTGGATATGATGTATTGGAGTTTCTTAGAGTAGGGACCACGTTTAATATCTTCCAAAATCTTCACATACTATATCTTCAATACGGCGTATTAATATTCTCTGGATACGGCATATTGGGCTTGTTTCCTTTGTGGTCTTTGGTGAGTGCAGGCACGGATACGCCGTATCTTCCTTAATGGATACAGCATATTGGTAGTCAGAATAGTAAATCTTCAAAATATATTCATTTAAGCTCCAGAATGCGCGCCTTTTGCTAATATTCACCAAGTACTCCATAATTACTGTAATTCTCAAATATAAACGATTAAGTAACAATTCTTTGCAATAATCATCAAATACCCCCCCCCCCCTACTTGTCCTCAAGTAGCCTTTAGAAGTTTATAAAAATACATCCCTAAGGTTATTTTCTGTTAAAGCATTTATTTGTATTATTACAAGTACATAACCAAACACCTCATAAAATAATCTTGCACGAACTTCCCCTGAAGTTGAGATCATGGATCTCCCTAAATGAAACAAACTTCTGGTAAATGCATCCCTTAACTTATGATCTCCTTTATACCATGCCACACCAAGGATCTACAAGTTTCAACCTGTTAATATTTCTTCCCCTTTTTGTCATAATCCAATATGGGACTTATGAATGTAAGCAACTTTGATCTTGACCACTACAAACCAATATCCACTTCTAATCCAAGCTTTGAACTCCTTAAATTACCCACCATTAAGCACAATAAGAAAAATGAAGTAGTAGAAACTCACACTAGCAGTAGTAATAATGATTAGCAGTAGTAAAAACCTTCACCTCGATGATGCATGTAAATGGTTAAACATTTTAACAATAAGCTTCCCCTGAAACCCATATGTTAACCGTTTCTTGAATCTTCAAATTCTGTAGGCTCTATGTAATGATTACTGATGAAGAAAGCTAAGTATAATGAACTTGATGTAAAAGTAGAATAACCCAAACTTGTTTCTTATGCCTTGTACTATCCACGTGACTCAGAGGTGAATCATGGGGCATTAGAGCAGCCTCTTCAGCAACATGGGTTGTTGGCATAGACGGTGATGAAATTAGTGGTTGTGAGGTAGATGAAGCACTAGTGGGTGTGTGATGGGACTCAACTGAGATTGTTGATCCTTTACCCTATAAAGTCTGACCATGAACAAACATTGTTTAAAACAATGGAGTGTCCACCCCAGTATATCCCTTAGAAGCTCTTTTCATATTGCTAAACAGTTTTTGAGTAAGGGTAGGAGCAATATAAATTCTTTTATAGGGTAGAAGCAATCCCTTGTGCTTGTTAAAAAAGATTTGTATAAATCCTGGATACATCAAAAACTTTGTCTTACTGTCCAAATTTTTCACCATGGCCTTAAAAATCAATTTGGAAAAATTAAAGGTTCTGTTTGTGGCCAAGCAAATTATAGCAGTTGCTATGTTGCTACTAAACTGTTCCTAAGCAGTTTTCTTAGAACTTAAGCAGTGAAGGATGGTATGAATTAAAAATTTCCACTGAGGGGAAAAGTGTCCCTTTTAAAAAGTTAAGCTGTCAGAGTTGGACACATACCCTATAAGAGCAAGTTGCTCAAAAATTTATGCAGTAGATAAAGTACTAATACCATCAGAATCTTCTAACTTAAGATGTCTTCTAATAGAGGCCTCGGAAACAACCTTGACTTTCCCATCTATTGTAGCAGTAATACCCATGTCTTCATCCTCAAATGTGCTTGCAGTAACAGTTTGCCAAAACTGCTCTATAAGAGAAACATAGATAGTTAGGTTTTTAGTGAGGGCATACTTAATATGACTTGCAGTGAGAAAATTAATTATCTGATGAAACCCTTCACTTCCTTCTGACTTCTGTAAGTAGGCAATCATGTTGTGCTTGTCGTAAAAGTCTAAATTCGCCATTTGATGTAAAGAAGGTTAATTAAGGTTCTAAGATATGATCGTGGATGAGAGTATGCGTGTTTGATAGAGGTAATTAAGATAAGAGAGAGTATTTAAGGTTTTTAATTGGACCAACTGAATAAAATGTGTACTTATCTTGAATAAATCTTATGAATTTATAGAAAGATCATGAATTCTCAATTAGTCAAACCTATAGATGAAGTAGTTGGCGGAAATTTTGCAACGGCTATATTTTAATTAAGAAAATTCTGTTATGCCTCAAACAGTACTAACGGTCACCCACCAGTACTAATTTTAGCCTAACAGTACTAACTTTAAGTCTAGTCGTATTAAAAAAAAAAAAAAAAAAAAACCCTTTTACCCAACAAGTATTAAGATATTCCTGGCAGTGCTAATTAATACTGGGGGGCAAAAAGTTTTTGTTTAAGTGATACCTAGCAGTATCAACTCCAATTCTGTTCCAACAAGCATTGCCATCATAAATTTAGATTCTCACAATCTCTCTTTCTGTTTTTCAGCTCACTAAATCTCTCATTTCTTTTTCTTACCAATTCACTCTTTCAATTTTTATCACACAATTCTCTTTCTGTTTTTCAGCTCACTAAATCTCTCTTTTCTTTTGCTCACCAATTCAGACAGTTTTGTACAATGTTCCATCAATTCCATTAGTTTCATGCGGTCCTCCCCACTTCAAGTGTGTTAACTCTTGAGAGAGGTGGATCATTGGACCATGTTTAGATGCAGCCTCAAACCATGGTTTAAGCTTTTACATCCCCCCCCCCCCAATATGGTTCTGGCAATTGGGACCACTACCTGAATCAGTTCCCTGAGGAAAAGGATTCATTATGTGTTGCCTATGGTTTGGGTCCTATTTATGTTACACTGGTCCTGCTTTCTGCTTCTAAGCTTGAAAGCAAGTAGTGGCAGCCCTTTCATTCTGTCTCCCACTTTTATAGTCAGTCTCATCTGCAACAAGGTAAATAGGTCCCAACTAGACTGAGATATCTCAGGTGGTCCTTTTGGCTTTCTAGGTATTTGAGTTCTTTTTGGTTAAGATTGTGATTAGAACAGTGATTGGTCAAGATTAGATAGCGATACTGTTGTGGATGTGTGTTGGGTTTAGTTGGGATTTCCTGAACCTTCACCACTTCTGCTTAATGATACATCCCTTTCATCAATCTTTAATTAACCTCCCTCAAACAATACTTCAGAGATTAGTAATCACATGCTAGCAATCAGAAAGTTAAACCTGCTAACATCAAAAGCCTTTGTGAGAAGATCTGCAACATTATGGTCTGTGTGAATCTTGATCACTTGAATCAACTTCTTCTCATAAGAATCTCTGATGAAATGGTGCCTTATTTTAATGTGCTTGGTTTTAGAATGAAACACTGGATTCTTCACAATACAAATGGTGCTTTCATTATCAATGTGAATCTTGGTGTTCATGAAGTTGAACCCATAATCAAGCATTTGATTTTGGATCCATAACACCTGCCCACAGCAATTAGCAGCAGCAACATACTCTGCTTCAGTAGTAGAGTTTGCAACTATAGTCTGCTTTTTACATTGCCATGAAATCAACCTTTTGCCAAGAAATTGACAACCTCCTGTTGTGGATTTCCTGTCAAGGCTAGCTCCAGCATAATCACTATCAGAAAAAGCTTCCAAGTCAAATGGTGAATCCATAGGATACCAAAGGCCCAATTTAGGTTGACCTTTTAAGTATCTAAAGATTCTCTTCACAGCATGAAGATGTGAGACTTTAGGAGTAACTTGGAACCTTGCACAAGCACAAACAACAAACATTATGTCAGGCTACTTGAAGCCTATTAAGTACCAAATGATCCAATCATGATCTACTATAAAGTGAACATCCACATTCCTAGCTTCTTCATCCTTGTTTAATGCCTTGTAGTCGCTATGGAGTGATTGCTTGCCTTTATAGTGGTAATATAAAACTTCTTTATTATCAGCCACAATTACTTGTCTTGCTATGAAGATTCATCCTTCCATTCTGTTGGTACTTGCAATCCTAGAAAGAAAGTGAGCTCCCATAGAATCATTGGAAGCTCTTGTGCATCATCTGCTGTAATTCAACACACTAAAGCCTTTTCTTTGTAGACCCAAAGATGATATCATCAACATACACTGTACTTACAGGATTATCACCTATGTCATTTTTGATGAACAAATAGTTTTATCTATAGTGCCTCTTCTGGTATCCAGTTTCTAATATGAGGTAGACAACGGTTCATTCCAGGATCTTGGGCTTGTTGTAGACCGTGTAAAAGTTTTTATTACCATTATAAACCTTATCAGGGAAACTGTGGATCTTCAATAACAAGGAGTTGTCACACATACAACCTCATCTTACAATAGTACCTTAATAACAAAGGCACTCTTCACATCCATCTGGTACACAATAAGTCCCATAAATGATGCATAGGCCAAAAATAACCTGATTGCTTCAATCCTAGCAACAGGAGCAAACAAACCCTCTTCATTTTTAATTCCTTCTTCTGGGTTTAACTTGTGCAAACCGTTTGCCTTTGTTTCTAACTATAATTCCTCTCTCATCTTTCTTGTTTCTATACACCCACTTAGTTCCAATAGCCCTCTTGCCTTTTGGAAGATCCACCAGAGTCCAAACCTTTTGAAGTTTAAATTGCAGAAGCTCCTCTTGCATTGCTTCTATCCAGCTTGGATCTGTCAAGGCTTGTATCACCTTTTTGGGTTCTATTTGTGAGAGAAAACAGGCAAATAAGCAGTTTTGATAATCTTTGTGATTTGTTCTCCTCTGCTTTTTGATGTAGCTCACCAAACCAAGTTCTTTAAGATTTTGTTGTGACATCCTTCTTGTTAGTGGAGCTGAATGCAAATCTCTAATTATTTGCTCAATTGGATGATCTTTGTGAATTCTTGTTGTGGGAATAGAACTGACATTCATGGTTGTTTCCAAGTTGTTGAGGTCAGCTTCTGCACCCACTTCTTCTCTATCATCATATGCATCATCAAATATGCCAGTTGGCTTTAAAGATGCTACTTGGATCTTTAGGAGTAGGACTTGCATTACTTATTTTTTGAGCTACAAAGTATTAATATTTTACTGCCGTATGAATATTGGCCTAGCTCAGTATTAACTCTTGAGTACTGCTATCAATCCTTTCTTGATCATCAGCATTATCAAAACCTTGTCTTGCAGCACAAAAAGATGGATTTAACAGTTGTAACTCTTTTTGTCGTTGTTAGCATAACATTCTTTTTTGAAAACAGCCAAATTATCTAATTCAGCTCTAAAATCTTGCACATGCTGGTCATCTTCTTTATTTGAAGCTCCTTATTCCTTTTCTTGACCATTTCTTTCATTTAAATCATTATCTCCTTTTCCTGGTACCTCATCAGCATCCTTATTATCTGTGCTCTAAGAACTTAAAGAGAGTGGAGAATTAGAAAGCATGAGTGGTAGCAGTATGTATTCATGATCAGATGCTTTCTCCTGTCCAGCTTGCCCTGCATTAACTTTTGACTTTATACTTGCATCACCATTAGTTTGATTTTCTACAGTAATTTTCATAGATTTTGTCAGTGAATCAATATCAAAGAGCCATTCTGGACCACTCCCTGCAACATTGGGTTTGTTTTCAAGGAAGTTTATATGCAGATTCTCCTCTACCTTCCTAGTTCTAGTGTTAAATACCCTAAAAGCCTTGCTATTTATAGGAGTATCAAACACAAGAACCTCATCAGCCTTCCATCAAATTTGACTAGGGGATATAGGGTTTTAAAGAAATAGTCACAGGTACACCAAAAGGGTTCTCATTATGATTATACTAGGTGGATCTACCAAGTTAATGTTCATAAGGTGTCCTTGTTGTGAGGCTTGGTCCTAGAACCCTATTCTGAAATAACAAAGTAGTACTTCAGCCCAAAAATGTAGTAGGTATTAATGAACTGCTAGCATAGTCCTAGCTGCCGCTATTTAGTGTTCCTATTCTTTTCTTTCAAGCAATCTATTTTGTTATGGAATTCTGGCACACACATAAACTTTCTCTTAATCCCTTTCATCCTACAAAACTGATTCATGTTATTATTTTTAAACTCAGTTCCATTGTAATATCTGATGATTTTAACCTTATGATTTATTTAGTTTTCTATGCTAGTTATAAAAGTTTTAAGGATTCCACTAGTCTCATCCTTAGTGGCCAAAAGAAAAACCCCAACTAAAACATCACTATAGTCATCAGTGACTAAGGGCATATAATTTTGTGATTGTAATCACTTACAAATGTTGGCCCAAAATATCGTTCACTATGCAAACATTTGATAAGGGGGTGGCTCGTAGAGCTTACATACTTGGTCTTAAACTAGAGGCTTTTGTGTTGCTTTCCCTTTTGAACAAGCAAACAAGAATGGTAATTTTCAAAAAGCTTTGAAGGTAAGCCTCTAACAAGGTTTCTCCTCACAAGTTTTTCATAGTTTTAAAGTTTATATGACCAAGCCTCCTATGCCATAAATTAGACTTATCTATTGTAGCCTTTGTAATTTAAACATAGTCAATCTCCTGAAGGAAACAACATTCTTTAGATCAAAGACTATACATGTTGTTACTTCTCTGGAACTTTAAGCAAGACTTGACTTTCATCAAGTAGCTTAATGCTCAAGAGATAGAACCAATGACATTCAGGTCTCAGTGAAAGAACACTGGTTTTTATTGTTCAACATTTGTGAGAAAGAGAAAAGATTAAACTTAAGTTCCTTTACAAAGTATACATCTTCAATGTCTAATTTCCCAGTCCTAATTTTACCTTTTCTAGTAATTTTACCTCTTTTAGGACTTCCTGCAAATGCAACAAATCCATTATCAATGTCTTGATAATCTGTAAGGTAGGACTTGTTCCAGTCATTTGCCTTAGTGCATCCACTATCAAAATCCCTGATCCTGTAAAGCATATTTGTGGATTTCCCCTGCACTCAATTAAGAGATTTAGTTTATCTTGGGGACCAAGCCATCACCGATTTGAGTCTTGCCTGAGGTTAAACATTGTCACATCTTTAAGCATGTATGATCCTCACTGGACTTTGGAGATATGGTCAATTACTTTCCTGTTGGTCTCCAAATCCAGTATGTTGAGGACTTAACAACATTTTCCCTTTATCCTTCAGCAGTACTAACTACTACTTCTGGCCCATCAGTAGTTACATTATTAACCTTAGCAGTATAAACGTTTTTATTAAAAATATTGGTTTTGGCTGCTGATTTTTGGTTAAAAGGCCTTCTCAATGTTGAATGTGCTTTAAAATAAGAATATTTTATGGGTGATGCAGCATTCACTTTTGGTTTAAGTGCAGCAGTATTAACATGCCTGGCAGTACTAATTGATGCTGCTACTCTTGGAGAGCTTTGTTTGCAGCATTTAAATGGACTAGTCCAGACTTTGTTGTAACTGTTGTTGGAACAATATTTCTTTTAGGATGGTGGGTGAGTCAAATTTTGTTTTGGTGATTCACCCTCTGTGGCATTGTTTTCATACTGGTCAAAATTCCCTTTGTCTAACCCTTCCCATACTATTCAACATAGATTTTCCAAACCATTTTATTTTTTTTTTTTTCATAAAAGTTACAGTCCTTGATTAAATGGTTAAGGACTTCCACATACAAATCCCCTAGGCTTGACTTTTCCTAAGGTTTTCAGCTTGCCTATATGTGTGTTGTTCAAATAGACGATTTTCCTAGTATTTTACATTTATTTAACATAATTGATTTTAGCTTATCTAGGTTTATTCTGTTCAAAGGAAGGTATAACCCACAATCATCATCACTTAATAGTTACTTTTTTACTCTTCAATGATTAGGAGCACTAGGGCCTATCATCTTTAGGTTGTTCCAAACTTATCCTTTACTAGACTTAGATGTAGTTGATTCTATTCTAGGACACACTAGAGATAGTTTCACTCAATTTAGTATTATAGACAAAATCATCTAATCCGCAAAGGATAAGTCAGTCTTGAGGGCTTGTCGTTCCAGTGTAGGGGTGGAACTACCATGATATACATCAACCTTATTAAAACCTATCATTTTCTGATTAATTTTCATCTCATTCTCATTCCATACTATCAAATGCACTTTCAAACACTTCACTTTTATTCAGATGACAATCATGCAATTTATTTTCATTCATTTGACTGTCAAAACCAACACCGGACTTGTTATTAACACTTATTTGACTGTTTATTAGTTTAGTTAGCTTCATAGATGATGTTTCAAACTTTTTTAATTTTAGTTTTAAATCATCTTTTCTCTTAAAGCCTCTTCTATGATTTTTAAG
Organism: Tanacetum coccineum; assembly: GCA_026074375.1. Classification (NCBI taxonomy): domain Eukaryota; kingdom Viridiplantae; phylum Streptophyta; class Magnoliopsida; order Asterales; family Asteraceae; genus Tanacetum; species Tanacetum coccineum. The sequence goes on along the minus strand of BQNB010007264.1, from coordinate 47,799 downwards.
CTCTTATTATAGAATTATCTTCCTTCCTAACATCATATTTCAAATGAATGTTCTTCCTAATAAAGGATTCATTTATTTTGATGAATAACAATTCTAGCTTCTAATGAATCTAAGCCTAATTGATAAGCTATTATTTCTAGATTAGCATTGCTTAGAACTTCACGTTGTTGATCAAACTGTTTTTGAAGAGATTGATAAGATTCTAAACATTTTTTAGAGCAATTTTGTACCTCAGTTTTTGGAGCTTGATGAACTGATGAACATGAAGACAAATGGGCCATTAGATGCAAAGTTGTGGGTCCGTCTTAAGCTTGATAGCTCCAATCATAACTACATAATCCATCGTGATCAACCAATGCCATTTGCAGGAGTCTCTACTGTATAATCATTCTCTGGAGCAATCTCCGTTTCTATTCCCTGATTCTTGGTACCCTGCATTCTCTAGAAAAGTAACCTCTTATGTGGCAGTTGTAACATTCAACCTTTGTCTTATCAAAGCCAACAGCTTCTTTGCCATTGAAATTCAGATCCTTCATGTCTTTTTTAGAATATCTTCACTATGGTAAGCCATGGCCACCTGCCATTTGGATCCATATCTTCAAGATCATCAGTTCAATCCTGCTATAGAATCTTCTTGTCCAACTGTAGATATTAGATTGATTGACAAGAAGGAAAAAAATGACATCTTCAGCATAGGTTGAGGAATGAAGCTTGTCCCTTTGACTAGCAGCACTGGAACATCATGAGTAGTATTAACTGCTTCATTAGTACTGCTAGTATCATCTTAAGATACAAAAGCCACATTCTGAGAGTTTGAGCTTGAGCTTGATTGGCTTTTAATCACAGCTTTATACACCTTCAAGTTATTGTATAAATCGTCCATGCTCAACTCATCTAGATCAGCTTTGTTACGCATGATCAAGGCATATATGTTCCAAGGGCATGATGGTAAACTTTCTTGCAAACTTAAGTTTTGCATCTTTCCTAGGAGGATAGCTTCAACTTGTATTTACAAATGGCTGTGAGTTTCTGAAACCTATCATAGTTTTATCGTAGTCCTTCAGATTTGATGCAGTATAAATTTCTCATATTGCTGCTTCAGAATGGTTTTCTGCATTTTCTTTGATTCTTTATTGCCTCTAAACCTGGCCTTGATTGCTTCCCATAAGGTCTTTGCATCCTTGATTCCATGAAACTTCAATAGGTGCTCATCAGGAATGGCCAACAACAGAGTGATTTTTGCTTTCAATTCATTATTTCTTGCTAGCTTTTGTTCAGCAGTTTTAGGAGGAATGGGACCTTCAGTACTAGCTGATGCAATAGCAGGTGCATCACCATTCATAATAACCTCCCAAAGAGCATAATCAGTGATGAGTAAGAATTTTGCTCATTCTCCATGCTCCATAGATCATAGTCCATGTTTTGGTTTAGGAAGTTTTAGTGCAGACAATGTTTGGGTGTTTTCTGTCTGTGATTCATTTCTTCTTTTGATTACTGAGATCTTGTGTAGATATAGTGTTTTATTATTCAGAGTTTCTCAATATGCTTCTTGTTACCACTTGTTGATCCCTTCTTGACAGATCCCCATTACTTAGCTTGTTAAAGCTTAGTTTATATTGATAGATCCAAGCAATATAGTAGAAACTAAGATTAGAATATCACAAAACTATGCGGAATCAAGTTTGCAATACTAAAATGGAACAATGAAACAGTAAAACATGATCTTTACTAAACTTTTCAATTTATTGATATACTATCTTTGATTTTACAAATATACGCTATGAATACTAACTTTGATTGATATGGAACTTGAATACTAGATATGAAAACTGATATCTAGATCTTTGCACTTAGATTCCTTTTATACACAAAAGAAACCCTTACTGGGATTACAAAAAACTCGTCAAGTGATCATGCATATTTCTATTCCTAATTTAACTATGCATATCACTTTTAGCAGTACTACTATCTATCAAACAGTAGTAACTAACAGTACTAATAAATTGGCAAGTACTAACAATTTGTACTGGGAGTACAATAGCTTGACAGTGTAAGTCTTCTCATGGCAGTACTACGTTTTCCTCATCGGCTAAGTACTAAGTTGATAAACCAGCTGTACAAAGTTATATAAGCCTAATTCCCAACAAGTGATTTGTGAAAATCACATGCGATATATTAAAATAGCACGTGGATTTTAAAAACTACAAATCACAACGTGATTTTACAAATCACGTTGTAATTTTTTTTGCGGAAATTTAACACTTAAAAAGTCGTCAAAAGGTATATGAAAAGATTTTTTTTTAGTTTCGTCTAAAAATATCACATGTGTATTTGTTTCATAAATCACATGTGATTTTACAAATCACATTGATTTTATGAAATCACAATTGTGATTGTGCTACATAATCACATGTGATTGTGTACAAATCACATGTGATTTTTTTTTAGGAGTAAACTAAAAAAAAATCGATTTCATATACTTTTGACGACTTTTTAGTGTTAAAATTTCCACCAAAAAATGACACGTGATTGTAAAATACTTGTGATTTGTTGTTTTAAAATCTCGTGCTATTTAATAAATCGCATGTTGGATTTCACATATTAACTTGTTGGGATTTAAGGGCTTATATAACTTTGTAATGCTGGTTTCAAATTAGTAATGCCATGAGAAAAACTTAGTACTGCCATGAGAAATGATCTTAGCACTGTCCAAGCTTTTAGTTAGTACTGCCAGTCAAATTGTTAGTACTGCCAATTTATTAGAAGTTCTGTTAAGTAGTTAATACTGTTTGTTATTAGTTAGTACTGCTAAAGTGATATGATGGTTATATTAGGAAATAGATTATGCATGATACTTGACGTGTTTTGTAAGCCCATGAGGGTTTCATTTGGTGTATAAAAGGAACTCTAGGCATAGATCTAGATATCAGTTTTTTATTAGTATTCATAGTTTGCATATCAATCAAGTTAGTATTCATAGCTATTTTGTAATTCAAAATAGTATTCAATATATTGAAATTTTAGTAAAGATCTTGTTTTACTATTTCATTGTTCTTCTTAGTATTGACAAACTAGATTACGCATAGTTTGTGATATTCTTAATCTTAGTTTCTACTATAGTTGTCTTGGATCTATCCAATACAACTAAGCTTTAACAAGCTAAGTAAGATCTGTTCAAAAGGGATCAACTAGTGGTATCAGAGCTTATTGAGAAACTCTGAATAAGAAGAACACTATATCTACACATGATCTCATAATCAAAGAGAAGATGGACTCACGAGGTCAGAAACTCCCAACATTCGTTTGCACTAAAACTTCCTATACTCAAAACAGGAGAGACTATGATCTCTGGAGCATGAGAATGGAGCAATATCTTACTCACACTGATTATGCTCTTTGGGAGGTTATTATGAATGGTGATGCACCTGCTATTGCATCAGCTAGTACTGAAGGTCATATTCCTCCTAAAACTGTTGAACAAAAGCTAGCAAGAAAGAATGAATTGAAAGCAAAAAGCACTCTGTTGTTGGCCATTCTGATGAGCATCTATTCAAGTTTCTTGGAATCAAGGATGCAAAGACCTTATGTGAAGCAATCAAGGCCCCAGGTTTTGAGGCAATAATGAATCAAAGAAATACAGAAAACCATTCTGAAGCTGCCAATATGAGTATTTTTCTGACACAAGATCTGGAAGGACTTGATTAAAACCTATGTTAGGTTTCTCAGGAAACTCATCAGCCAATTGGAAATTCATGGTGAAGCTATCTCCTAGGAAGATGCAAAATCTTAAGTTGACTAGAAGTTTACCATCAGATTCTGGAACAATATTGCCTTGAATATGCGTAACAAGTGTTTCTAGATGCGTTGAGAATGGGGACGTTTTATACAATAACTTGAAGGTGTATAAAGCTGAGATTAAATAGCCAATCAAGCTCAAGTCGTCAAACTCTCAGAATGGGGCTTTTGTATCTTAAGATGATACTTGCACCCGCACACACCCCACCACACAAGTACTATTGATTAGCAGTTAATACTACTCATGATGTTCCTGCTGCTAGGTCAAAGGGACAGCTTCTTCCTCAACCTATGCTGATGATGTCATGTTTTCCTTCTTTGTCAATCAATCTAATAGTCTACAGTTGGACAATGAAGATCTAGAGCAGATTGATACTGATGATCTTGTAGTGATGGATATAAATGGCAGGGTGGCCATGCTTACCATGAGGGTGAGATATTCTTAAAAGACTTGAAGGGAATCTGAATTTCAAATGGCAAAGAAACTGTTGGCTTTGATAAGACAAAGGTTGAATGTTACAACTGCCATAGGAGAGGTTACTTTTCTAGAGAATGCAGGGCACCAAGGAATTAGGGGAATAGAAATGGAGATGCTCTAAGAAGGATTATACCAGTAGAGACTCCTGCAAATGCCTTGGTTGTTCAAGATGGGATATGTGGTTATGATTGGAGCTATCAAGCTGAAGAAGGACCCACAGACTTTGCTCTAATGGCCCTTTCTGTCTGCAGGTTTCATTTCCAGTATAATCAAGGCTCAAATACTGAGGTACCAAATTGCTCTAAAATGTTTAGAATCTTATCAATATCTTCAAAACAGTTTGATCAAACAACGTGATGAAGTTCTAAGCAATGTAATCTTGAAATATGCTTATCAAATTAGGCTTAGGATTCATTAGAAGCTTGAATTGTTATTCATCAAAAAAAATGAAGATGTTTATGCAGGAATGACATTTGTTTTTTGGGAAAATATGATGTTAAGGTAAGAGATAATTCTTTATAAGAGCTTAAAAATCAGTTAGAAGAGGCTTTAAAAGAAAAAGATGATTTAAAACTAAAATTAGAAAAGTTCGAATACTTATCTATGAAGCTAACAACTAATAAACAGTCAAAAAAGTGATAATAACAAGTCCGGTGTTGGTATTTGACAGTCAAATGATGAAAATAATGGCTTTGATTGTCAATATGGAATTAAAAGTGATAAGTGTTTGAAAGTGCATTTGATAGTAGTGGTGAATGAGAATTGAAGAGGAAATCATAATCAAGTTAAATGATAGGTTTAGAAGGTTGTTGGATATTCATGTAGTTCCCTCTCCCCCCCCCCATACATCTGGGAAAATACATGCCATCAAGACCTGACCTATCCTTTGCCGGATTAGTTTGATTATGTCTATAAGATAATTGTGAGTGAAACTATCTCTAGTGTGACTAGAATTGAATCAACTACATCTAAGTCTAGTCAAGGTTAGTTTGGAACAAACTATAGATGTTAGGGTCCTAGTGATCATATCATTGAAGAGTAGGAATCTAATAGTGATGTTGGATTGTCGTGGTTAGACCTTCATTTGAACAGAAATAAACCTAGATCATGCTAAAAATCAATTTTGGTAATATAGATGTAAAATTACTAGAAAATCTGTCATTGAACACACACCACATATAGGCAAGCTGAAAAAAAATATAAAAAAAATAACCTTAGGGGAAAAGTCAGAGTATAGGGTTTCGTAACTGGGAAGTCTTAACCATTTTACAAGGACCTGTAACTTTTATGATGAATTAAAATGGTTGGAAAATCTATGTTGAATAATATGGGAAGGGTTACTGGTCAAAGGGAAGTTAGACCAGTATGAAACAATGCTCAGAGGGTGAATCACCAAAATAAATTGACTCACCCACATCCTAAAAGAAATTTTGTTCCAACAGCAGTTGCAACAAAGTCTGGACTAGTGCCAGTTAATGCTGCTAAGCAAAGCTCTCCAAGAGTAGCAGCATCAATTAGTACTGCCAGGCATGTTAATACTGCTGCACTTAAACAAAAAGTAAATGCTGCATCGCCCACAAAATATTCTTATTTTAAAGCACATTTCACATTGATGAATGCCTTTTGACCAAAAATTGGCAGGCTTAAAGCCAATAATTTTATAAAATGGTTTATTAATGCTTAAGGTTAAATAATGTAACTAACTTTTTTTTTTTACTGGGCAGAAGTTAGTAGTAGTACTGCTGAGGGCAATAAGGGAAAATGCTGTTAACCGTCATCAGGCATGCTGGATTTGGAGCACCAACAGGGGAAAAGTAATAGACCATATCTCCAAGTAGTGGATCATACTTGCCTAAAAGTTTGACTATGTGATCCTCAAGGCAGGACTCAATTCAGTGATGGCTTGGGTCGCTCCAAGAGAAACTAATTCTCTTATTTTGACAGTGCTAGCGGTAATTCCACAATTGCTTTACAGGATCAAGGGATTTTTGATAGTGACCATGCTCTAGGATATGGACTGGGAACAAGTCCTCCTTGTTAAGGCCTCAGCATGCTGGGTTTGGAAAGCCAAAAATAGTAGTGCATCAAATACTTTAAAGAAATATTCTTACATTGATGCACGAGGCAGATCCAAGTCTATAATGGCTTGGATCCCCAAAAGAGCCTAATTCTCTTATTTTATGTGCATGGCAACCCACAACAGAAGGAGTACAAGGAAAAAGGAGTATTTGATAGTGGTTGTTCTAGGCACATGACAGGAAACAAATGCTATCTTACTGAGTATGAAGATTATGATGGTGGATTTGTTTCCTTTGGAGATGGTAAAGGTAGAATTTCAGGTAAAGGTAAAATCAAATCTGGAACATTGGTTTTTGATGATGTGTATTTTTGTAAGGAGCTTAAGTATAACCTGTTTAGTGTGTCACAAATTTGTAATAAAAAGAAATGTTCTTTTTACTGACACTGAATATCTAGTCTTATCTTCTGACTTTAAGCTACTTGATGAAAGTCAAGTCTTACTGAGAGTTCCAAGAAAGGATAACATTTACAGTGTTGACCTAAAGAGTGTTGTTCTTACTAAAGGTTTAACTTGCCTCTTTGCTAAGGCTATAATTGATGAATCCAATTTATGAAATAGGAGGCTTGGTCATATAAACTTTAAAAACATGAACAAGCTTGTGAGGGAAAACCTTGTTAGAGGTTTGCCTTCAAAGATTTTTGAGAATGACCATTCTTGTATTGCTTGTCAGAAAGGAAAGCAACACAAAGCCTTCTGTAAGGCCAAACTTGTGAACTGAATCAGAAAACCCTTACATATGCTTCATATGGACCTATTTGGTCCTACAAATGTTAAGAGTTTAATGAAAAAGTCTTATTGCCTAGTTGTCATTGATGACTTTAGTAGATTTTCTTGGGTATTCTTTTTGGCCACTAAGGATGAAACTAATGGGATCTTAAAGACCTTCATAACAGAAATAGAAAATCAACTAGACCACAAAGTAAAAGTTATCAGAAGTGACAATGGAACTGAGTTCAAAAATAGTGTAATGAATCAGTTTTGTAAAATGAAGGGTACTAAGAGGGAATTCAGTATTGCTAGGACTCCTCAGCAGAATGGTGTTGCTGAGAAGAAAAATAGAACACTAATAGAGGCTGCAAGAACTATGTTAGTTGACTCTAAGTTGCCAACCACCTTTTGGGCTGAAGCAGTTAATACTGCTTGCTATGTGCTAAATAAGGTCTTAGTCATTAAGCCTAATTCCAAGACTCCTTATGAACTTATTCGTGGAAGAACACCATTGATAGACTTCATGAAACCTTTTTGGTGTCTTGTTACCATCTTAAATACCAGGGATCATCTAGGCAAGTTTGATGGAAAAGCTGATAAGGAATTTTTTGCTGGGTACTCTATGGTTAGCAAGGCTATGAGAGTATTTAACAAGAGGACCAGGATATTTGAAGAGACTTTAAACATTAGATTTCTTGAAAATATACCTAATGTGACAGGAAATGGACCAAACTAGTTTTTTGATGTTGATTCTTTGTCAAAATCTATGAACTATGTGCCAGTTGTTGCAGGAAATCAAACTAATGGTATTGCAGGAACTAGAAATAATATTGTTGCAGGTGAAGATGAAAAGAAGACAGAACCTAAACAAGAGTACATCCTAATACCTATATGCACAACTGATCTATTAATCTCTTAAGGTCCTAAGGATAGTGAAGAAGATTCTAGAGTGAAGCCTACAGAAGTGGATGAAAGTGAAGCTTCAAATAAAGATGGAAAGGATGAACAAGACTCAAGAATTAATGCTGCTAAAACTTCTGAGGAACATCTATTTGATTAATTTTCTCTTTTCAAAAATGCATTTACTCTTCCAGATGTTCCAAATGTGTCTCCAATAGACGATAACACTAAAATTTTTGCTGGTGCATATGATGATGAAGATGTGGGTGGACAGGCTGACCTTAACAACTTGGAGACAACCATGAATGTCAGTTATATTCCCACAATAAGAATTAACAAAGATCATCTAATTGAACTAATAATTAGAGACTTGCACTTAGCTCCACTAACAAGAAGGATGTCATAACAAAATCTTGAAGAACATTGTTTGGTGAGCTACATTAACAAGCAGAGAAGAACAAATCATAAAGATTATCAGAACTGCTTATTTGCCTGTTTTCTCTTTCAAAAGGAACCCAAGAAGGTGATTCAAGCTCTGGTAGATCCAAGATGGATAGAAGCAATGCAAGAGGAGCTTATACAATTTGAACTTCAGAAGGTTTGGACACTTGTTGATCTACCTGATGGCAAGAGGGCTATTGGAACAAAATGGGTATTCAGAAACAAGAAAGATAAGAGAGGAATTGTTGTTAGAAATAAGGCAAGACTGGTTGCACAAGGTTACACCCAAGAAGAAGGCATTGATTATGATGAGGTTTTTGCTCCTGTTGCTAGGATAGAAGCAATCAGGTTATTTTTGGCCTATGCATCATATATGGGGTTCATTGTATACCAGATGGATGTAAAGAGTGCCTTCTTATGTGGTACTATTGAAGAGGAGGTATATGTTTGCCAACCTCCTGGTTTTAAAGATCTACATTTCCCTGATAAAGTATATATGGTAGAAAAAGCTTTATATGGTCTACATCAAGCTCCTAGAGCCTGGTATGAGACCATATCTACCTACCTTTTAGAAAATAGATTTAGAAGAGGCACCATTGATAAGACATTGTTCATCAAGAAGGACAAAGGTGATATCTTGTTAGTACAGGTGTATGTTGATGATATCATCTTTGGGTCCATAAAGAAGTCTTTATGTGATAAGTTTGAAGGTTTGATGCACAAGAGATTCCAGATGAGTTCTATGGGGGAACTCACCTTCTTCTTAGGTCTGCAAGTACAATAGAAAGAGGATGGAATCTTCATCAGCCAAGACAAGTATGCTGGACTGTATTCGACAAAAGGTTTGATTATGTCACTGTAAAGACAGCAAGCACTCTTATGGAACCTAACAAGGCATTGTTCAAGGATGAAGAAGCTGATAATGTGGATGTTCATTTATATAGATCAATGATTGGATCATTGATGTACCTAACAGCTTCTAGGCCAGACATAACTTTTGCTGTTTGTGCTTGTGCAAGGTTCAAAGTTACACCTAAAACCTCACATCCTCATGCTATGAAGAGTATCTTTAGACACTTGAAATGTCAACCTAATTTGGGCCTTTGTTATCATAGAGATTCACCATTTAACTTGGAAGCCTTTTCAGATAGTGACTTGTGGTGTAGTCTTGACAGGAAAATACACAACAGTAGGTTGTTAATTTCTTGGGAAGAGGATTAATTTCATTGCAATGTTAAAAAAGCAAAAACAATAGTTGCAAACTCTACTACTGAAGCGGAGTATGTTGTTGCTACAAATTGATGTGGACAGGTGTTGTGGATTCAAAATCAAATGCTTGATTATGGGTTCAATTTCATGAACACCAAGATTTACATTGATAATAAAAGCACCATTTGCATTGTGAAGAATCCAAAGTTTCATGCTAAAACCAAGCACATTGAGATAAGGCATCATTTCATCAGAGATTCTTATGAGAAGAGGCTCATTCAAGTAATCAAGGTACATTCAGATCAGAATGTTGCAGATCTTCTCACAAAGGCATTTGATGTTAGCAGGTTTAACTTTCTAATTGCTAAGCATTAGTATAGATTACATTAATTTTCTAAGTATGTGTTTGTTTAACTGGATTTGGTAGTAAAAACTGGTAGTTGTAAGATTAATGCTGCTAGGCAAGTTTTTGTTTAGTTTTGTCAATTAGTACTGCTAAGTATAATTAGTACTGCTAGTTATACTTAAGACTGCTAGTTCAAACTGTTAGTCATAATTAATACTGTTAAACAAGAAAATACTTTGGATAGTGTATTCTTGGTTTTGGACTAACATTTGCAGGCTAAGCATATTGAGTATCTGAAGTATTGTTTGAGGGGAGGCTAATTATGTCAATATGCAATCAAAAATGGTTGGTAGGACATGTAATATTAAAAGAGGTCGGGAAACTAAGATACCTCAGTCTGGTGGTCCCCCTGAAAAGGTTGGTGATGAGGCTGTCCATAAGGAGTTGGGTGACAGAATAGAAAGGGCTGCCATTACTGCTTCTAGCTTAGAAGCAGAGCAGGACAGTGGTAACATCAATAGGACCCAATCTATGGCAACACTTAATGAGCCAAGTCCTTAGGGAACTGGTTCAGGTAGTGGTCCTAGGTGCCAAGTTACCATATTGGGGTTGCAGATGCTCAAACTAGGTTTGAGGCTACATCTAAATAGTCTAATGATCCACCTCTCTCAAGAGTTAACACACTTGTAAGTGGGGAGGACAGTATAAAACAAATGGAATTGATGGCACATTGTATAAAACTGTCTGAATTGGTAAGAAAAAGAAAAGAGAGAATTAGTGACCTGAAAAACAGAAAGAGAGATGTGTGAAATAAAAACAGAAAGAGTGATTGAGTAAGAAAAAGAATTGAGAGAAAAGTGAGAATAAAAACAGAAAGAGAGATTGTGAGAGTCAAAATTGGTGATGGAAATGCTTTTTGGACGAAATTGAGGTTAAAACTGGTATCTCAAAGTTAGTACTGCTGGGCATTACTTAGTACTGCTGGCCATGTTTTAGTACTGTTGGGCTTAAAATTAGTACTGTTAGGCTAAAATTAGTACTGCTGGGTGACCGTTAGTACTGTTTGAGGCATAAAAGAATTTCCTTTACTAAATATAGCCGTTGCGAAATTTCCGCCAACTACTTCGTCTATAGGTTTGACTAATTGGAGAATTCATGATCAATCTATAAATTCATAATATTTATTCAAGATAAGTACAAATTTTATTCAGTCGGTCTAATTAAAGACCTTAAATACTATCTCTTATCTTAATTACCTTTATCAACACACATACTCTCATCCACGATCATATCCCAGAACCTTAATTAACCTTCTTTACATCAAATGGCGAATTTAGACTTTTGCGACAAGCACAACATGATTGCCTAATTACAAAATTCAGAAGGAAGTGAAGGGTTTCATCAGATAATTGATTTTCTCACTGCAAGTCATATTAAGTATGCTCTCACTGAAAACTCAACTATCTATGTTTCTCTTATAGAGCAGTTTTGGCAAACTGCTACTGCAAGCACACTTGAGGATGGAGACATGGGTATTACTGCTACAATAGATGGGAAAGTCAAGGTTGTTTCTGAGGCCTCTATTAGAAGACATCTCAAGTTAGAAGATTCTGATGGTATTAGTACTTTATCTACTGTAGAAATTTTTGAGCAACTTGCTCTTATTGGGTATGTGTCTAACTCTGACAGCTTAACTTTTTAAAAGGGACACTTTTCCCCTCAGTGGAAATTTTTAATTCATACCACCCTTTACTGCTTAAGTTCCAAGAAAATTGCTTGGGAACAGTTTAGTAGCAATATAGCAACTGCTATAATTTGCTTGGCCACAAACAGAACCTTTAATTTTTCCAAATTGATTTTTGAGGCCATGGTGAAAAACTTGGACAGTAAGACAAAGTTTTTGATGTATCCAAGATTTGTACAAATCTTTTTGAACAAGCACAAGAGATTGCTTCTACCCCATAAAAGAATTTATATTGCTCCTACCCTTACTCAAAAACTGTTTAGCAATATGAAAAGAGCTTCTAAGGGATATACTAGGGTGGACACTCCATTTTTTCAAACAATGCTTGTTTAGGGTCAGACTTTACAGGGTGAAGGATCAACAATCCTAGTTGAGTCCTATCACACACCCACTAGTGCTCCATCCACCTCACAACCACAAACTTCATCACCATCTATGCCAACAACCCATGTTGCTGAAGAGGCTGCTCCAATGTCCTATGATTCACCTCTCCCAAGGGTTCACTCACTTGGAAGTAATGAGGGCAGTTTAACACTGAATGAATTGACGGTTCTTTGTACCTCATTATCCAAGAAAGTGAAAAGTTTGGAATTTGACTTAAAGCAAACAAAACAGACATATGGTGCTGCTTACACTAAGCTCATCATGAAGGTGAAGAAGTTGGAGCACAAAGTAAAGTCAATCAAAGCTAGAAGAAAGGTCAGACTTGTTATTTCAGATGATGAAGATGACTTGGAGGATCCTTCCAAACAGGGGAGGAAGATTGCTCAGATTAATGAAGATGAGGGAATCACTCTAGTTCAGATGGGTGCACAGACTCAGGGGAGGAGTGATGAAGATCTTATGTATGAGACTGGTGTATATGACTACCCAGAAGGATTTACAGGACCAAGTATTTCAATTACTATTGTTGAACCAGTTACAACTGCTGGTAAAGGAGTTAGTACTGCTAAAGCAACTCCTGAAGGAGTTAGTACTGCTAGAACAATTCCTGAAGAAGTTAGTACTGCTGAACCAGATATAGATGTAACACTTGCTGAAGCACTTATGGATCTCTTAAAGAGTGGAAAGAAAAAGTCACCAAAGCCAAAAGCAAGAGGTATCTCTTTTCAAGATCCTGAAGAAGTTGCGAGAAGAGAGGTTATTTCACCACCAGTTTCAAAGAGTGTTGTTCCCACTAAAGGTTTAACTTGCCTCTTTGCTAAGGCCACAATTGATGAATCCAATTTATGGCATAGGAGGCTTGGTCACATAAACTTTAAGAACATGAACAAACTTGTGAGGGGAAACCTTGTTAGAGGTTTGCCTTCAAAGATTTTTGAAAATGATCATTCTTGTGTTGCTTGTCAGAAAGGAAAGCAACACAAAGCCTCATGTAAGTCCAAACTTGTGAACTCAATCAGCAAACCCTTACATATGCTTCATATGGACCTATTTGGTGCTACAAATGTTAAGAGTTTAATGAAAAAGTCTTATTGCCTAGTTGTCACTGATGACCTTAGTAGATTTTCTTGGGTATTCTTTTTTGCCATTAAGGATGAAACTAGTAGGATATTAAAGACCTTCATAACTAAAATAGAAAATCAACTAGACTACAAAGTAAAAGCTATCAGAAGTGACAATGGAACTGAGTTCAAAAATAGTGTAATGAATCAGTTTTGTGAAATGAAGGGTATTAAGAGGGAATTCAGTGTTGCTAGGACTCCTCAGCAGAATGGTGTTGCTGAGAGGAGGAATAGAACACTGATAGAGGCTGCAAGAACTATGTTAGTTGACTCTAAGTTGCCAACCACCTTTTGGGCTGAAGCAGTTAATACTGCTTGCTATGTGCTAAATAGGGTCTTAGTCATTAAGCCTCATAACAAGACACCTTATGAACTTATTCGTGGAAGAACCCCATTGATAGACTTCATGAAACCTTTTGGGTATCCTGTTACCATCTTAAATACCAGGGATAATCTAGGCAAGTTTGATGGAAAAGCTGATGAGGGATTTTTTGTTGGGTACTCTATGGTTAGCAAGGCTATGAGAGTATTTAACAAGAGGACCAGGATAGTTGAAGAGACCTTAAACATTATATTTCTTGAAAATGCACCTAATGTGACAGGAAATGGACCAGACTGGCTTTTTGATGTTAATTCTTTGACAATATCTATGAACTATGTGCCAATTGTTGCAGGAAATCAAACTAATGGTATTGCAGGAACTAGAGATAACATTGTTACATGTCAAGCTGAGAAGAAGATAGAACCTGAACAAGAATACATCCTAATACCTATTTGCACAACTGATCCATTAATCTGTCAAGGTCCTAAGGATAGTAAAGAAGATGCAGAAGTGAAGCCTATAGAATTGGATGAAAGTGAAGCTTTAGATAAAGATGGGAAGGATGATCAAGACACCGGAAGTTAGTTTGAAAGGCTACTTCAATTGGAAAAGCAGCCTAACAGTACTAATAGTTTTAATACTGTTGGTACACCTGTTAGTGCTGCTGGACCATCTTTTACTAATGATGATCCATCATCACTAGTTAATGTTACTAGAACTTCTAAGGAACATCTATTTGAACAATTTTCTCCTTTCAAAAATGCATTTGCTCTTCTACATGTTCCAAATGTGTTTTCAATTGATGATACTGGAATTTTTGGTAATGCTTATGATAATGAAGATGTGGGTGCAGAAGCTGACCTCAACAACTTGGTAACAACCATGAATATCAGTCTTATTCCCACAACCATAATTGACAAGGATCATCCAAAAGACCAGATAATTGGAGACTTAAATTTAGCTATTCAAACAAGGAGAATGACCACGATTTCTGATGAACATGCTATGGTTAGTTACATTAATAATCAAAGGAGAACAAATCAAAAAGATTATCAAAATTGCTTATTTGCTTGTTTTCTCTCTCAAAATGAATCCAAGAAAGTGATTCAAGCTCTGGAAGATCCAAGCTGGATAGAAGCAATGCAAGAGGAGCTTCTACAATTTCAACTTTAGAAGGTTTGGACACTGGTAAAGCTACCTAATGGCAAGAGGGCCATTGAAACCAAATGGGTCTTTAGAAACAAGAAAGATGAGAGAGGAATTGTCATTCGAAACAAGGCAAGACTGGTTGCACAAGGTTACACCCAAGAAGAAGGCATTGATTATGATGTGTCTTTTGCTCCTATTGCTAGGATAGAAGCAATCAGGTTATTTTTGGCCTATTAATCATTTATGGGGTTCATTGTGTACCAGATGGATGTGAAGAGTGTCTTCTTATAGGTACTATTGAAGAGTAGGTATATGTTTGCCAACATGTCAACCTCCTGGGTTTGAAGATCCACAGTCCTTGAGTAAGTGTATAATAAGAAAGACTTTATATGGTTCTACATCCCAGCTCCTAAAGCCAGGTATGAGACATGTGTCCACCTACATTATTGATAAGTGGATTTAGAAAGTACTATAAAAAGACTTGTTCATCATGAAGACAAAGTGATAATCTTATTAGTTCAGGTGTATGTATGGATTAATCATCTTAGTCCCACTAAAAAGTCACTAAGTGATGATTTTTTTAAGGAATAGATGCATAAGAGAATCTAGATGATTCTAAGGAGAACCTGACTGTTCCTTCTTAGGTTACAATACAATAGAAGAAGATCAATATTCTCTAGCTCAAGACAAATATGGTGTCAAATATTGAAGAAGTTTGATTTGCCACTGTAAAGAACAGCAAGTACTCCCATGAACCTAACATGGCATTGAACAAGGAATGAAGAAGCTTGAAGCTGTAGATTTATTTATAACAGATCAAGGATTGATCATTTGAAAGTACATTAATAAGCTTCTAGCCAGACATAAAGAGTTTGCTGTTTGTAAGCTTTGCAAGGTTCCAAGTTACTCCCTAAAATATCACTTCTTACATGCTTATGAAGAGGACTTTAGATACTTGAAAGTCACCTAAATGGGGCCTTTGGTAAACGCAAAAGCTTCACCATTTGACTGTGAAGCTTTTCTGATAGTGATATATGCTGGAGCTAGCCATGACAGGAAATCCACAATAAGAGTAGCAATATTCTGGCAAGAGGATGATTTCAGGCAATGTAAGAAGCGAGACTATAGTTGCAAATTCTAGACTGAAGCCAGAGTAGGATGTTGCTGCTAATTGCTGTAGACATTTCTTTGAAATCAAAATCAAATGCTTGATTATGGGTCAACTTCATGAACACCAAGATTTTCATGAAAATGAAAACACATTTATGTGAAGAATTCATTGTGTTCACTCTAATAACCAAGCACAAAGAGATTCATGGACACCATTTCATCAGAGATTGTTATTAGAAGAAGTTAATTCAAGTGATGTAAGATTCACACAGAACCAAATGTTGGCAGATCTCTCACAAAGGCTTTTAAGTTTAGCAGGTTATAACTTTATCTAATTGCTAGCTATGGATTACTTAATCTCTGAGTATTGTTTAAGGGAGGTTAAAATTTTAGGATAACATTTTTGTCTTAAACTTTTTTATTTCATGAATTATGAAAAAATATGATCCTTATGAATTCTCACATATCTAATCTAGTCTTTTCGAAGATGTGCTTGTATAATAGAGGCATGTTGCTGTATGAATTTATTGAAGACAAAAGTTAATACTGTTAGAAATCGCTATACTGTTAGGCATAGTTTTATACGCTGGGGATATCATTAGAGCCAAAGTTACACCTGCTGAGCAAAATCTTAACCCTTGAAGCATTATTTGAGGGGAGGTTAATTGAGAATGAATGAAAGTGATTAAAACATCAAGTAGATATGAATGAAGGGTCAGAACAACCCATTGATCCCCAACCCACATCCACATTTACTCAACTCTACAATTAAAAAAAAGAAAAAAAATACCCCACAATCATTTGTCCATCATCAAATCAACCAAAAAAGACCCACCAACCAAGAAAGACAATAAGGACCACTGAGAAATCTCAGTCTAGTGGACCTAATTAACCTTGTGCGGGATGAACTGTCTATAAGGATTGGGAAGACAGAATGGAAAGGGCTGCCACTACTGCTTCTAGCTTAGATGCAGAGTATGACATGATAACTTCAATTGGACCTAATCATGGCAAACACTTAATGATCAAATCCCTTAAGGAACGGAATTAAGGGTAGTGATCCTAGGTCTTAAGAAGACCAAATAGGGAGTGCAGATGCTCAAACTAGGTTTGATGACTTCATCTAAACAGTTCCAATGATCCACCTCTCTCAAAGTTCACACTTGGAAGTGGGGAGGGCCAGTTATGAAACTGTATAATAGTGATTTTTACTGTTCATCAGTTTATAAAATTATTTATAACTTTAATATCGTAAACTAGCCGAAATTCATAAACTCCTTCATAATATGTCAAAAATTACGATTCTTATTGTTTTAGAATCCTAAAACTATGTACTATCTGGGAAAAATAATAAACCTTATACATCAGAAGTATTTTATAACTTGTTTTTATAAAATTTCTTTTATAACGCGTTTAATTAACGATAAATTCAAATTAACCGTATCTCCTTCTTATAAATCGGTTTTTACGAGTTCTCGTACATGTCCACGATCCTTTGACATGTATTATTCTATAAAATCATGAAAATATATTTTTTAAATATCGAATTGTCAAACAAAAGTTTTGAACTTTTTCTCAAATGTGCTTTTAATATGAGTATTTTGTGTTTCTTACCTGTGAATTGTTTTCCTCGGTGGGTTTTAAGTCCCTGTACAACACTCATATGATCACATTGGGTATTGCATCCTAGGGCTCTAGTCCCTGATTAGTCCATATAATTGCCAAAAATCACAATTCCAAATGTGTACACACCTTTTATAACCAAGAACTTTCATAAGTATACTTTTTAGTAATTTTCTTGTTTACATATACTTTTTTTACATACCCACACATGTACAGTACTTATACTTACATTAAACATTATATGAACATTCATACAACATAATATAAAAAGTTTACCCAAATCATAAACCAGTGTAAAAATCCACTTTTGCAGTAAACATGTCTTAGAAGGTGATTAACTACACAAACATTATATATGCATATAATTTATGTAAAACAAAGAGATTTAGATTTAGGTAACCTTCATATGAAGTGTAGGATGAACAAGAGTGAGGCAAAACCCTTGTTTAGAGAAACCAAACTCTAGCTTACAACCTTGAAAACCCGTAATTCCAATGAAACCCTAAATCCTTGCTTCTTGCTTTATTATCCCTTGTAAACCTTAACAAACCTTAAAAACACCTAAGGTGTATCTTATATATCAAGAAGGAATGTGTAAATGTAGTAGATTAATTTTGTATGGATTTGGTATGATTGAAGTCGACGTTGGTTTTGAGAGCCAACAAGTAGAAAATAAAAAAGCAAAAGAAGAAAAGTGTTGTTTTTCACCTAAGAAATGAAATGTAATGTATCTTTTAGTAGCAACTATATTACTCCTCAGACGATCAAAGAAACACTTAGAGGAAATCTAGGAAAGTCTTGGTCAAGAGTAGGAAAGTCTTGAGAAAAATATCTAAATGTTCCTAAAAGGTGAGATCATCCTATGAAATTTAGGGGAGGTGTTTTGTAGATAAATCATTGTAACTCTCCACCAATATCCGATATATAACGTAAAAATTGATAGGTTATATTTGTAAAATTTAAGTATTGGGTATAATTGGTTGGGTATGTTGTGTTAGATGAGCCAGAAAAGTTTTGGTGTTCCGAGAATGCCTAAAACGTATTTTATCAGCGAAACAAAACACTTACGCAACCAATAAAAAAAAAGTGACAAAGTTAATAATGTATCATCAAAATAAATGTCCTTAACAGCTTGCCTGAGTATAAACATTTAAATGTTTGATGCCCAGTTACATTAACGATAATTTTAGCTTAAGCGATTTAAACATTAACGATTACATTTAAAAGCATACGCCACAAATTACTAAAAATATCATATGAATTAGTGACGTCATAAATGACCCTAATACACTGGGTGTTATAGTATTCCCTCATTAAGCGAGCCTTGTCCTCAAGGCTTAAGATGCGGCACTTGACGACGGTGTGGTCTTTGTGAAGAGATGTGGATATTTCTTTCGGAATTGGACCCGTCAATGTTCCCAATTAACGCAGACCCCTCCTGGAGTTCCATCGAACTTATTATAGGAATGCGCTTCGCTTCAATCTGTTTTAACTTCACGGTCCATGATTTCTATGGCTCCTCGACAAAATAAGCTTTGTCATCAAATGAAGTCCATCTAAACGAATGGCTAATGGTTCTGGGCATTCCTCTATTTCAGTTGGATTACAGTGAAAACGTATTTAGAACCCTGCCTCCACTTTTCCAAAGCTCAAGCTTGTAATCAACGTTTCAACCCTTTCCAACACCTTGAAAGGTCCAACATATCTGAGTTAGCTTCCCATTTCCAAAATGTATACCCCTTTCCAAGGCAAAACAGTTAAGCATAACCTTATCTCCAACTTGAAATTCCATCAGCTTACGCTTTAAATCGGTGTAACTCTTTTGTCTATCACGGGCGACTTGCATCCTTTGCTTGATCTGGATTATCTTATCTATGGTCTTTAACTAATTTCTGCACCGTGAGTTGCACTTCTCTACCTCGGCCCAACAAACAGTGAACGCCAACTTCTGACCGTAAAGTGCTTCGAAATGGTACAGGCCTGATGCTAGCGTGATAGCTATTGTTATACGAGAACTCTACTAAGGCAAATGGTTAACCCAACCCTTTTCCAAAGTCGATCGCACAAGTACCCAACATAATCCGCGCAGTTTGAATAGTCCCCCACTTGCTTGTCCGTCAGTCTAGGATGATATGCAGTTACTTATATCCAAGTAGTACCAAATCATTTCTGAAGTGATCTCAAAATTTGATGCAAATCTAGGGTCACAATCACAAATAATTGAGACATGGATTCTATGCCTCATCACCACTTCCTTTAGGTACATTCTTGCCAGTTTCTCTAGGGGATCAGTTTCCCTCATGGGTACGAAGATTGCAGACTTAGTGAGTCGGTCAATAATCACCCAAATGGTGTCATAGCCTTGTGACGACTTAGTAAGCTTCGTGACAAAATCCATCGTGATATTATCCCACTTCCATTGAGGTATCTCGGGTTGTACCAACAAACCTAATGGCCTTTGATGTTCAGCTTTGACCTTAGCAGAAGTCAAACATTTGCTTACATAGGTGGCGATGTCGGGCTTTATATTGGGCCACCAATATAGCTTCTTCATGTCCTAATACATCTTGTCACAACCCGGATGGATAGAATATTTTGACATATGGGACTCGTGCATGATCACAGTCCTTAAGTCGCCATAACATGGTAACCAACTCCTGCCATTTAAGCATAGAGTTCCATCCACGCGGGGTTCTAACTTTTCCGTTCTAAGTTTCTCCGGATCCTTTGAATTTTCAATTAACATACCTCCAACATCTTCGTTCTTGATGTTCTCTGGTTTTCGTGCTTCAGTCTGAGCATTCAAGATTTGCTTAGGAGGATCCAAACCAATAGTCATGACTAAGGCTCGAACTCTTAATGGCTTTATTCGCTCTTTCCTGCTCAAAGCATTAGCAATAACATTTGCCTTTCCCGGGTGATAGCGAATCTCACAATTGTAATCACTGAGCAACTCTAACCAACGACGTTGCCTCATGTTCAACTCTTTCTGGTTAAGAATGTGTTGTAAACTCTTATGATCAGTGAACATCATATACTTGGTTCCATACAGATAGTGTCTCCAAATCTTGAGAGCGAACACTACTGCTCCAAGTTCCAAATCATGAGTTGTATAGTTCTCTTTCTCAATAAGTTTATATTGGAGCGAGATGCATAAGCAATCACCTTATCACTTGATCAACCACAACGCCTAAACCTTTGATTGAAGCATCGCAGTATGCGATAAAATCTTCGCTTCCTTCAGGTGAAGCCAGAATTGGTGCACTACACAACTTCTGCTTCAACAGTTGAAACGCTGCTTCTTGTTTGTCGCCCCAAACGAACATGACTTTCTTCTAAGTAAGCTTAGTCATTGGATTGGCGATTTTTGAAAATCCTTCGATGAATCTACGGTAGTACCCAACAAGACGTAAAAATTGACGAATCTCAGTTGGTGACTTAGGAGATGCCTAATCTTTAATGGATTCAATCTTGGCAGGGTCCACGTAAATACCCTGGCTGTCAATCATGTGACCAAGGAACTGTACTTTAGGAATCCAAAATTCACACTTGGAAAATTTGGCATACAACTCCTCTTTCTTAAGCAACTCTAAGATTAACTTAAGGTGCTCTTCGTGTTCTTGCTTGTTCTTCGAATATATCAGAATATCATCGATAAAGACAATCACAAATTTATCCAGATATGGTTTACACACCCGATTCATAAGGTCCATGAATACGGCCGGTGCGTTTGTCAAACCAAATGGCATAACTTGAAATTCATAATGGTCGTAACGAGTTCTGAAAGCGGTCTTCAGAATGTCTTCTTCTCGAACCCTCAGTTGGTGATAACCCGACCTTAGGTCGATCTTCGAGTAGATACACACCTTTGAAGCTGTACAAATAAATCATCAATTCTTAGGGTGTGATAACCGGTTTCTTCACCGTTAGTTTATTCAATCTCGTAATTCAAATGCACATCCGAATGATCCATTCCTTCATTTTGACAAACAAGGACTGGAGCTCCCCCAAGGTGAGGAACCTGGTCCCTTATAAATCCCTTTGTTTAATTGTTCTTTCAGTGCTCCGACAACTCTTTCATTATCAAAGGCCGCCTAAACGATAAGGTGTCCGTGCTACAGGTGCAACACCAGGTATCAGATCAATTTGAAATTCCACTTGTTGAGTCAGAGGAAGACCCGGCAAGTCCTCAGGGAATACATCAGGAAAATCTCAAACTATCGGTACGTCCTCAAGTCGCTTCTTCTCCGACTTGTCTTCTGTCTCCTTTGTAGTAACGTTTGCCAAAAAGACTGGACATCCTTTTAGCATGTATTCTTGTGTTTTGGTGTACGAGATAATGTGCAGACGAGCCTCGTTTCCCCGATTGCATTCGCACCATGTGAACATTAGATTTCATTTCCCCAGGGATACACGATCTTCTCGCACACATAATGATCTTGGTACATTACACCAATCTATACCAATGTATAAGCGTCGAAACTACCAAGTTTCTAAGGGCATAATCTATGTGAATGGTGGTTCAGATGTTAATGTACAACTCCTAAGGATAAGAGTTCAACCCGAAATTATTCTCCCGTCGTCTAGTTCAACTCATAATAGTGATCT
Source organism: Tanacetum coccineum (assembly GCA_026074375.1). Lineage (NCBI taxonomy): Eukaryota > Viridiplantae > Streptophyta > Magnoliopsida > Asterales > Asteraceae > Tanacetum > Tanacetum coccineum. The sequence goes on along the minus strand of BQNB010007264.1, from coordinate 25,781 downwards.
AATGCAGTTGGTGTGATATTAATTTAGGGACTAAATGTAGTAGACACAAAGCATCTATCGGCATCAGTATCAAATAAGACAGAAGCATAGCAGTTGTTTAGAAGGAATGATACCCGTCACAACGTGGATTTCGGGGTTTGTCCCCTGCACGCCTACCGCATACAACTTTTGCCGGAGCATTGGCCATTTTCTAGCGTTGTTACTGTGGTTTATTGTTTTCAACTTTGGACAATCCCTCATGAAGTGTCCCCTGGGCTCACATTCATAGCAAGTAGGTTAGTGGGTTTCTGACCTGTCCTAGTACCCCTTTGGTTGTTAGCAGTGTTAGCATTGGCGGTACTCCTACAGTCACGAGCCAGATGGCCAACTCGGTTGCACTTGTGGTATTTGGGAGCACATGGACCATCATGGTGATAGTTGCATTTTGCGCATAGGGATTTAGATCCCCCGTATAGCTTCTTCTCACCATATCCTACAGTGTAGGCTCGGCCAGTGTTCTGCCTCTTGTTTTGTTGTTGTTGTTGTTGGTTATCATCTTGCTTTCTCTTGGACTCAGTCTGACGTTCAATAAAAGTATGGATTTTCTTATCCATTAGCTCGGTTGCGATTTCAACTGCTTCTTGCATTGTCTTTGGTTTAGACGCCACTACACTCCCATGAATCATGTCAAGAAGACCACCGAAATATTTTTCAATTTTATCTGATTCTTTGGGAAACATCCTCCCGCACAACAAAGCCAATTCCTGAAAGCGCTGGGTATAACTTGTCAAGTCAGTACCCTTTACCTTCAGATCCCAAATCTCCATTTCCAGTTTCTTGATTTCATTTCGAGGACAATATTTGTCAGTCATCATTTTCATGAGTGTTTTCCAAGGCATACCGTAAGCGATGTTAAAGCAACTGAATGGAGAGTGCAAGTAGCAACCATGTTAAAGCAACTGAATGGAGAGTGCAAGTAGCAAACTTGACTTGATTCTCAACTGTACAATTGCTGATGTGGAAAGCAGACTTCATTCTTTCAAACCATTGAGATAGACCGGCAACTCCTTTCGTGCCTTTGAAGTTTAATGGTTTACATTTGAGAAAGTCAGTGTAAGTACATTCACGAGTAGCTCGTTCTGTCCTTCTAACACCCGTTCCCGAATTATGGCTGTCATCGCCATTCGTACTTCTGTTAGCATCACGTGCTGCCAAAGCAGCAGTAACGCCTTGGTCAATCATTGCCTAAAGCTGGACAATAGTGACAGATGTGGTGTTGGTTGTTTCTGGGGCTATGTTTGACCTCATGGCTCTTTTTGGTTCCATTTTCTTCAATCACAAGAAAATATAATACCCGTTAGATTTTGTAAAATCATAACCATGACATGACATATACACAATAAGTAAAGAGAGATCACAACACACAGTGAAATATACAACTGAATTGAATTTAACAATGGTGTAGCTAAATCGACATTCATTCATAATAAATTCGATTATAGACATGACATAATACCACCATTCCATATATAATTGGAAAACATACATGATTGGTTCAGATACAAAATGATCACAACGATTAGGTTACAAGATAAAATATACAACCTAAAGCCATACTAGCCGGGAGTTACCCATAATACTTAGTAGGCTGTACAAAATAACTAGCCATAACATGATCTATGAACTGCTACCAGCCTCCTCTGGTGCATCTGGCTGTGCAGGACCTTTGGCGGGTCCCTGCTGCCTCTTAAACTCTGTCATCTGGGTCTGAAGCCTCTTCAGCAGTTTTAGTGCCTCAATGAACTGTGCCTGTCTCCTGTGGTCTGCTGCTAGCATCTCTGTAATCGCCGCCTGTCTCCTGTGGTCTGCTGCCTGTAACTCTGTAATCACTGCCTGCTGTGCTACCACCTGAGTATGTAATGACATAACCTATGCACGCGCAAGGTCACTCGCATTCATGGATCGTCCCCAAGCCTCTCGAGATATCCTAGCCTCAGCCTTCATGAGCATAGCAGTATGAGCATGTGCACGCCTATCCTTATACAGCATGTTGAGCCGACCAGCCAGAACCCGACACCCATCACTGGCGCACATTACTGCTCATCATCTAACCTCGTATAAATCTCGTTTGTGTCTTGCTTAACCCTAGTGGTAAACTCTGTCATCCATCGACCCAGCACTGTGTCATCAGTCACTGGTGCCCCTGGCATGTCTACCGGCATCTCATCCCAAGTGTCGGTAATCCCATAACCGACATCCCTCTCTAGATCCTGCATAATCTCCCTGTCTATGGTAGCAACAAAACCATAGACCGCCTTAAAACCTCTAGGAGGTCTAGCAGTGGGGGAAGACGAGCTCTCTCCTACCTCATATCTCTGACCGAGAGTGATACCTAACCTCGATCGAGTCTGTAAGGTATCCTCGGTTATGTCTGCTCTATGGTCATAGAGAGTAGATGCAAAGGTGTGTCTTGAAGATAGTGTATCTTTTGGTGTGGAGAGTATGATATGTGGGTGTGTGGTGAATGGGAAGTAGACGTAGGGGCCTCCAGCTCATCAGCCTGGATCACGCACTCATAACCCAACGAACGAATAGGACTAGCAGGTGGTGGAGATGATACAGGTAAGGGTGGTGATACTGGTAGTGGTGATAGTATCGGGGGTAGTGGTGGAGAAGGAATCTGAGGCAATGGTGATGACCATGAGGAAAGTGGTGATGGTGGTGGAGTAGGTATAGCAAGGAGTCTGGCAACCTCTGTATCAGACCAAAATGATATAGGTGGCTCATCTCGAATCGATATCTTAGTAGTAACCCGGTATGCAGGATGTGGTGGTGGTGTGGCCACAGACTCTTCGGTCTCAAATGGCTCAGTCTCCTCAGCAGATGAGGCATGATTAATAGCTGGTAAAGCAACAACTGTAGAGTCAGCAAGAGCTGGGTCAACATCCTCATCCTTGTCATTATCGGATGACTCATCCTCATCATCGCCATCGTCTCCTCAGTCAGCAGGATAATCGATAGGATCCTCCTTAGGGTCCTCATCATCATCCTCCTCTGAATCCTCCTTAGGATCTGACTCAGGAACATAGCCTGGTGAATCAGCAGTAGGTGATACAGCAGCAGGTAGTGGCTGCTCCTCAGCTGGAAGTATCTCATCCTCTGGTGGCATGAACTCCAGGTATATAGGCTCCGGAAGAAACTCTGGTGAAGGTGGGTACTCAGGACCCGGCACATAATCAAGAGATGGCGGGGCCTAAAAAGCAGCTACCACATAGGCATATGGGTCCTCTGGCATCACGGGTGGTCCATCGACTCCCGGTGATCCGATATCTGGCAAATCCACAAATAGGCTGGACACAGCAGTGTTTATCCGGGGAAACCCAGAATCCGACATGACTGTATCTGAAAATCAAAAATAGCTTATATTAGTATTTAATATAAGACTCTTATAGTAATATACATTTATACCATAACATGTATATCAATCCTAAGTGCATCTAGTCTTAACCAACTAATGCAACAAGTAGTGTATGTATATATGTCCCGTGAAAATCCCTTTGTATGAATGCAATGTTTGAAAATGGTTATAGTCCAGCAAAAACATTTGACCTGGTTCTCTATAACCTTGGCTCTTGATACCAATTTGTAACACCCCCAAATTGGGTCGCAGCAGAATATGGGTTGGGGGTGGTACTTCATAGATCAATAACACAAGATATATATAAGAACGACCATTAAAAGCCATTTAAAACTGATACATTGGATTTAACAAATTGTTTGTTACAAAAGCCCAAAGTTTTCACCTTGTTTTATTTGTTCAAAATAAATATTTATAGATTTCATTCTAGCCCATAACAGACAACAAAATGTATTTGCGACAAAATCTTTAATGCATGACATCCAAATCAAACCACCATGTATCCCTTCAACCTCGGCCTTATTGATCTCCTGAAAAACATTGCTTAAAACGACTAAACATAATATTGAGTGAATACATAAGTTTATAAAATTAATAATGAAGGAACGAAGATTTCCCCATGATAATGCACAGATGCAAACATCATAAAATATTAATTTAACGTTTACCCCTAAGCTCATGACACTGAAGCTCGACATGTATGAAATGCAATATAAATTGCCAACATTGCCCGTGATGATGTCCTGGAATCCTGCAACATCCTATGTCCAACATGGTATACATTCGTTTGTCCAGTGATAGCTAATCACCCGAACGGGGATGTCAATCCCAATAGATCTATTTATAACATTCGCGCTCACAACAGTAATTGACAGTCATAATATTGTCTCTTCAGATGGGTTATCGCTACGTAGGCAATCACGTAATCATAATGTAAAATGTTCACTTGCGACCCAATTGTAAAACATGCATACATGTTTCTACTCACCATAAAACTTGTAAATTTATTAAAATGTAAAAATTTGGGGCTATGAGACTCACCTGAGTAATGATAATCCAAATACAACAGAAAATACGTCACGGAGATGACGGAATGCAACCTAATTAAACGTAGATCATATAAGTACTAAGCACTTTGATTAACTAATACCATATACAATTCTATATAGCTACATCACCATCTAAATCGTGTTTGTGAAATCATATTTATAAAGTTAAAAACTTTTATAACTCGAACCAATAGTAAAAATGACCGCGGTTTTCTTTTCTTCGGTTTTAAAAGCCCGTTTCTTACGCTTTTTATGTCCCACGCTTTCGTAATTTAGACAGAATATCAAAATATTATTTTCTATTAGTTTGACCTAATGGTGAACAGGTACTTATACTGTCCTAACAGTTTATAAAAATTATTTTTTTATAGAATTTAGTTATCGTAAAACCCGTACATGTCGTATTTTATTCGTTATAGCTCCGTTTTTAGCGATTCTTTCGAGCACGTCTTTGTTTATTAAAATAAAAGTTCTATCATATTAATGTTGTGTTACAAACTGTTGCATGTCTGATAAACATACTTCAAAAACCAAAATAGTTTTATAAAAGTATTTTTAAACATTAATATATAAACATACTACTCCGCGTAATTCATAACTCCTTCGTTATTGATCGAAAAATTACGATTCTTATTGTTTTGGAATCCTAAAAATATGTGTGATCTGAGTAAAATAATAAACTATATATATCAGAAGTATTTTATAACTTGTTTTTATAAAATTTCTTTTATAACGCGTTTAATTAACATATAACTTGTAAACTACGTATCTTCCTCGTTATTAATCCGTTTTTCGAGTTTCTTACCTTTTTGGAATCATCATGAGAAGTACTATTTTATAAAAATGTTAAACCCACTGTTTTGAATTCGAATTAGAACATCCCTTTTATAACTTTTATATAATTAATTATATACACTTGTTTTATATACTTTTCAACTTAATAAAATACCACAATTCTTCCACAAGCCTTTATACCATATGTCTTACATATTATTATGTCCATTATTCCGTATTTTTTCCAAGTGTCCAAGTTAACAAGTCCTTAACAACACTTTCAAATCATAAACTTTCTTAAGTAACTTTTACTTACTAGTTTATACATGAACTTTTTACACTTAAACCAACATGATACAATACTTATATTTCCTTCATGACATGATATTTACAACTATATAACATGTGTAAAAGTATACAAATCCATGATTATAAGTACAAGTCCATTTTACATGTTTAAAAGTGTCCTAAATTTTGATTAACTACATAGAACTTATATATACATAAAATGATAAATGTAAAGACATAAAGAGTTTTAGATGAGCTTAATGTGATGTAATATGGTAGACCACAATATCTAAACCCTTGTTTAGATATAAAACCAAAGCTTAGAAAACCCTAATCACAATGAAACCTTAATTTCCCTTTTCCTTTGATTAACCCTCTTAATCAACCAACCAAGCCTCCAAACCTTCTTGTATCACCTTAGATATGATCTTAGTTACTTGTATAAGTGTTCAAATAAGTTGAAGATATTTTTGCTGTTGGTTCTTTCGTGGCCAAATATTAAAAAGGAGAAGAGATTGATTTTTCTAAAGTGTTTTTGTGTTTGTTTTATGTTATATCACTAGAAGTAATGAGATATATAAGTAAATGCTAAGTCAAAGAGTGGTCACACAAAGAACAAAATTATAATGCGGGGAGGGGGGTTGGAGGGGCATAATACAATGAGCAAAAGGGGGTGACAGTGGTCTAACTACTAGTCATGGACTAAAGGCTTCCCAAAGTTATGCCCCATTGGTTCCCTATAGATGTTGAATTAGCCATGATTTATGAAGGAAGTGATAATTAATATCTTGGATAATGAAAGTAATACTTGCATTTAATGAAAGTAAAGTTGTAAAGTATAAGTTGTAATTTGTATAATATACATAATGTGTAACTTTGTAAAGTGTAACCTTGAAATTTAAATGTCTTGGTTTGCTTTATTTTTAAATGGGACGTCCCAATATATTATTGTGGGTAAAGTTTTAGAAAACTTTGGGTATTGGGTATAAACCTGGGTATTTGTTGAAGCGTAGAAATGTTTTTGTGGTTCCAGGTATGCCTAAACGTATTTTATTGCAAAACGTAAACATTTTACGTAACCAATAAAAATACAATGAACCAAGTTAATAATTATTCTCAAAATAATTACTTAACCCTTGTTTGATGTAAACACTTAATTGTTTGATGCCTGTTTACATTGAATGATAATTTTTAGCTTACGCGATTTAACTTAATGATTACGATTTAAAAGCAAACGAGTACAATACTAAAAATACACAGTGAATTCTTTGACGTCGTAAATGACCCTAAAACACGGGGTTTTATACTCAAGGTCCTAAGGACAGTGAAGAAGATGTTGGTATGAAGCCTACAGAAGTGAATAAAAGTGGAGCTTCTGATAAAGGTAGGGAGGATGAACAAGACACAAGAAGTGAGTTTGAAAGGCTACTTCAACAGGAAAAGCAGACTAACAGTACTAATAGTTTAAAACTGTTAGTACTGCTGGACCATCATCACCAGTTAATGCTGCTAAAGCTACTAATGCATTTGAGGATCATTTATATGAATGATTTTCTCCTTTTAAAAATGCATTTGCTCTTCCACATGTAACCCTAATGTTGTTTTCAATATATGATACTTGGAATTTTTTGGTAATGCTTATTATGAATGAAGATTGGGTGCAGAAGCTAGCAACAACAACTTTAGAAACAACCATGAATGTCAGTCCTATTCCCACAACCAGAATTGATAAGGATCAACCTAAAGACCAGATCATTGGAGACTTAAATTCAGCTATTCAAACAAGGAGAATGACCAAGATTTCTGATGAACATGTTATGGTTAGTTACATTAATAAGCCGAGGAGAACAAATCACAATGATTATCAAAACTGCTTGTTTTCCTATTTTCTCTCTCAAAAGGAACCCAAGAAGGTGATTCAAGCTCTAGAAGATCCAAGCTGGATAGAAGCAATGCAAGAGGAACTTCTAAAATTTGAACTTCAGAAGGTTTGGACACTGGTAGATCTACCTAATGGTAAGAGGGCCATTGGAACAAAATGGGTATTCAGAAACAAGAAAGATGAGAGAGGAATTGTTGTTAGAAACAAGGCAAGACTGGTTGCACAAGGTTACACCCAAGAAGAAGGCATTGATTATGATGAATTTTTTGCTCCTGTTGCTAGGATAGAAGCAATCAGGTTATTTTTGGCCTATACATCATATATGGGGTTCATTGTGTACCATATGGATGTGAAGAGTGCCTTCTTATATGGTACTATTGAAGAGGAGGTATATGTTTTCCAACCTCCTAGTTTTGGCGATCCACATTTTCCTGATAAAGTCTATAAGGTAAAAAAGCTTTATATGGTCTACACTAAGCTCCTAAAGCCTGGTATAAGACCTTGTCTACCTACTTAATTGAAAATAGATTTAGAAGAGGCACTACAGATAAGACTTTGTTCATCAAGAATGACAAAGGTGATATCTTGTAGTATTGGTGATTTTGATTGATATCATCTTTTGGGTCCGACAAAAAAGTCTTTAGGTGAATGGATATTGATAGTTTGATGCAAAGAGATTCCAGAAGAGTTCAATGGGGGAGCTCACCTTCATCTTTAGGTACTGCAAGAACACACAAATGAAAGAGGATGAAATCTTATCTGCCAAGACAATATATAGCGCGGCAGCTAATCTGAACAATTTGATTATGTTCATTGGAAAAGACAGCAAGAAGCAAGGCACTCTAGGAATCCTAACAAGTGCATTTGGTATGCAAAGATGAAGAAGCTGATAAAGTGGATGTTCATTTATACAGATCAATGATTGGATCATTGATGTACCTAACAGCTTCTAGGTCGGACATAACTTTTGCTGTTTGTGCTTGTACAAGGTTCCAAGTTACACCCAGAACCTCACATCTTCATGTTGTAAAAAGGATCTTTAGATACTTGAAAGGTCAACCTAAATTGGGCCTTTTGTATCCTAGAGATTCACCATTTGACTTGGAAGCCTTTTCAGATAGTGACTATGCTGATATGTAAAAATCAAACAATAGTTGCAAACTCCACTACTGAAGCAGAATATGTTGATGCTGCAAATTGCTGTGGACAGGTGTTGTGGATCCAAAATCAAATGCTTGATAATGGGTTCAATTTCCTGAACACCAAGATTTACATTGATAATGAAAGCACCATTTGATTGTGAAGAATCCAAAGTTTCATGCTAAAACCAAGCACATTGAGATAAGGCATCCTTTTATCAGAGATTCTTATGAGAAGAGGCTCATTCAAGTAATCAAGGTATATTCAGATCAGAATGTTACAGATCTTCTCACAAAGGCATTTGATGTTTGCAGGTTTAACTTTCTAATTGCTAGCATTAGATTACTTAATCTCTAAGGATGTGTTTGTTTAAAATGGATTTAGAAGTAAAAACTGGTAGTTGTAAGATTAATACTGCTAGGCAAAATGTTAAAACTGCTAAGTCTAATAATACTACTATCAGCTAGTTAAACTTGAAAACTATTAGTTAAAACTGATAGTCATAATTAAACTGGTAAACAAGAAAAACTTTGGAAATTGTATAAATATTATATTATTTTGGGCAGTCTTGGTCTTAGAACTAACATTGAAGCTAAGCATATAAGCAGCTAGTATTGGATGCTAAACCTCTGAATATGTTTGAGGAGAGGCAAATTATGTCAATATTCATCAAGAATGGTTGGAAGGCACATGTACACCTCAAAGAAGATCGGGACACTAAGATACCTCATGGTCCGGTGTCCCCCTGTAAAGGTTTTGAAGTAGTGTCCATAGAGGAGTTGGGTGACAGATATGGAAAGGTGCTGCCACTACCACGCTCTAGCTTAGAAGCAGAGCCTGACATGGGTAACATCATAAGACCCAATACATGGCAACACTTAATGAGCCAAGTCCTTAGGGAACTTGTTTAGGTAGTGGTCCTAGGTGCCAAGTTACCACATTAGGGTTGCAGATGCTTAAACTAGGTTTGAGGCTGCAACTAAATAGTCCAATGATCCACCTCTCTCAAGAGTTAACACACTTAGAAGTGGGGAGGACAGTATGAAACTAATGGAATTGATGGCACATTAACGTCTTAATAGTGAGAAAAAAAAAGAAGAATTAGTGAGATAGTGAAAAACCCAAAATAGAGAAATTGAAATAAAAACAGAAAGATTGAATGATACAGAAAAAGAATTAAGAAAAAGTGATAATAAAAACAGAAAGAGAGATTGTGAAGTCAAAATTGGTGGAATGTAAATGCTTATTTGGATGAAATTGCGGTTAAAACTGTAACTCAAAGTTATTACCATACGAAGTATTGTGGCTGAGCATGATACTTAGTACTAATGGGCAAAACAAAAAGTACTGATGCCATGTTTTTCAAGTAATGATGTGCTTAAAATTAGTATTGTATGCTAAAATTAGTACTGTGGGTTGACCGTTAGTACTGTTTGAGGCATAACAAAATTTCCTTCACTAAATATAGCCGTTGCGAAATTTATCGCCAACTACTCATTCGTCTATAGGTTAGCCAAATTGCTAGAATACAAAAGATCTTTCTATATAATCATAAGATTTATTCAAGAAAAGAACAATGTTAAACAGACGGTTCAATAAAAAACTAAAATACTCTCTCTTATCTCAATTACCTCTACCAAACACACATACTTTCATCCATGATCATATCTCAGAACCTTAATTAACCTTCTTTACATCAAATTGTGAATTTAGACTTTTGTGTCAAGCACAACATGATTGCCTACTTATAGAAGTCAGAAGGAAGTGAAGGGTTTCATCAGATAATTGATTTTCTCACTGCAAGACTCTATAAGTATAAGCTCTTACTGAAAACCCAACTATCTAAGTTACTCTTATAGATAGTTTGGCAAACTGCTACTACAAGCAATTTTAAGGATGGAGCATGGGAATTACTGCCCCCTATAATAGATGCGGAAGAATCAAGGTTGTTTATTAGCCTCTATTAGAAGACATCTTAAGAGTTAGAATAGATTCGGAATGTGTATAGTACTTTCATCGATATCGCAGAAATTATTGAGCAACTTGCTCTTCTGGGGTTATGTGTCCAGACTTCTGACGGCTTAACGTTTCAAAAGAGGACACTTTCCTTCAATTGAAATTTTTTAATTCATACCATCCTTCACTACTTTAAGTTCTAAGAAAACTGCTTGGGAACATTTAGTAGCAATTTAGCATCATCTAATAATTTTACTTGGCACAAACAGAACCTTTAATTATTTTCCAATTAGATTTTTGAAGCCATGTGAAAAACCTTGGACAGTAAGGGAAGAGGGAAAAAAAATATGGCTGAAAGAATTAATTTTGCGAGTGCAAATTTTTTTGATGTATCTAAGATTTATACAAATCTTTTTTTGGAACAAGCATAACACAAAAGATTGCTTTCAACCCATAAAATAATTTATATTGTCCTACGCCATACTCAAAAACGTTTAGGCAATATGAAACGAGCTTCTAAGGGATATACTGGGTGGACACTCCATTGTTTCAAACAATGCATCTTCAGGGTCAGACTTTACAAGGTGAAGGATCAACAATCCTAGTTGAGTCCCATCACACACCCAATAGTGCTCCATCCACCTCATAACCACCAACTTCATCACCATCTATGCCAATAACCCATGTTGCTGTAGAGGCTGCTCCAATGCCCTATGATTCACCTCTCCCAATGGTTCACTCACTTGGAAGTGATGAGGGCAGTTTGACACTAAATAAATTGACAGTTCTTTGTACCTCATTATCCAAGAAAGTGGAAATTTTAGAATCTGACTTAAATCAGACAAAACAGACATATGGTGCTGCTTACACTAAGCTCATCATGAAGGTGAAGAAGTTGAAGCACAAAGTATAGTCAGTCAAAGCTAGAAGAAATTCAACATGGTTATTTTCAGATAGATGAAGAATGACTTGGAGGATCCTTCCAAACAGGGGAGGAAGATTTGCCTTCAATTAATAAAGATGGAATCCCTCTAGTTAGGATTGGTGCACGAACACGAGAGGGAGTATGATTGAAGATCTTATTAATGAGACTGGTGTTTATATGATATACCCCGATGGTTTTACAGGACAAGTATTTCAATTGCTACTATACTCTACTTGCTGAAGCCAGTTTACAAGACTGCGTGGTGAAGGAGTTTAGTACCTCACTGCACAAGCAACTCCACTGAAGGAGTATTAACATGCAAGAAAAACAATTCCTGAAGATGTTAGTACTAGCTAAACCAAATAATAATTAACACTGTGGATCTCTTAAAGAATTGAAAAAGAAAATTTCACCAAAGCCAAAAGCAAGAGGTATCTCTTTTTAAGATCCTGAAGAAGTTGCAAGAAGAGAGGTTATTTCACCACCAGTTTCAAAGATTTCAGCAAAAGACAAGGGTAAAGCCATAATGACTGAACCACAGAATCCATTAAAGAAGAAGGACATGATTTAGAGTGAGGAAGAATTGGCTCTCAGACTCCATGCTGAAGAACAAGCTGAATCTGAAAGACTGCAAAATGAAAGAGCTGCATAAGAATAAGCTAGCAAAGCAGCTATCTATGATGAAATGGATAACATTCCAGACATGATTAAAGCTGATGAGCAATTAGCTGCAAGATTCCAAGCTGAGGAACAAGAACTATACTCCATTAAAGAAAAATCAAGACTGTTAGTAGAGATAATAGCAGAAAGAAAAAGGTTCTTTGCAGCACAGAGAGCAGCAGAGCAAAGGAGTAAACACAATTACCTGAAAGAAAAAAGTTATGAAGAGATTCAGAAGCTCTTTGACAAAACATACAAACAGGTAAACTCTTTTGTACCTATGGCATCAGATGATAAGGAAAAAGGTAATGAAAAGAAGACTGGAGGCAGTAGAAAGAAAACACTTGCTAAGAAAAGAGCAGGTGAAAAGCAAAGTGAAAAGAGTTCTAAAAGACAAAAGATGGAGGATGATGTTGAGTTGTATAGATTTTGGTAAGGTAAGAACGACTTAAAAGAAGAGCTTAGAACCAATTTGGATAAAATCCCTTCCAGGAGATGGTGTAGCCTGTAAGTGTTGATCATTTAGCTACAAAGTATCCAATAGGTGATTGGTAGAAACACAAGTGTCTATTAGAAGACAAGATGGTATTAAGAGATCATCAAAGCTAATGAAAGTACAAATCGTACAAGATATTTACAAAGATGCATGATATTTTGATAGGCAAAAGTGTTTAGATTTAAAGAGTTGGCTAAAGAAAGGTTATGAAACTGCAAGCTCAGAAGGAATAAAACAGATTACTTTGGAGGAGAACTCTTACTGCGTTGAACAAGTAAAGATGATGAAGTCTGGAAACTCAACAGGATTTACACATTGATCAGATTGGAATTATTGATTCATGTGAATTCATGTATTACAGCTGATATTGGCAATGCTATTCACATCCTGGTATATAAGACAATATACTCTTACTCAAGAGAAGCTTACAAGAAGTGTTGAAGTGGAAGCTAGAGGTTGACAATGAAAGTAAAATGGCATTCGAGCTTCTCAGATTTACTAGATCACAGATTGAAAAGTAGAAGAATGTGTTAGGATTATGAAAATCCATGTAAAAGACTTCGTCCACCCCCATGTAATTCAAATCATAGGTTAGTCTCTGTAGCCTTTAAATATTAATCGTTTAAGTTTCGTATGACTTTATGGTGTTGGGTCGGTCTTTACCCACATGTTAGCCCACTTAAGGGCACAAAACACTTGTATTTATACCCCCTTTCCAGCCATGGGAAGGGGTTGGTTGTTCAATTTATCAAACATACACATAAGGTGTAGTTTCTCTTACTAGAACTCACTTTCTCTCTCTACAAAGTAGGCCAACCCCTAAATCATTGATTGTGTTAAATATTCTAATATCCTACAATTGTATCGAGAGCTCAAGGAATGATTAATAGATTATGAGTACTTTTCTTGGTTAGTTTAGATCAAAAGTTTAGTTTTTAAAGTTTATGGGTCTAATACAATGACACTCTTTGGATGAGCTCAGTTTGTGATGTTAAAGACAGTGTGTTTTTTATAGTTGTATTAGACGCCTTCTAGGATCAAGTTGTGCAAAAGAAACCAAGCAAAAATATTCAAAAGGGTGAATTTTAGGTGTTTTTAGGTGAAAAAGTTCGTATTTTCTTGACTGCGTTTTGTCTCACTAGCATATTCTTGGTTGCGTTTTGCCTCCTGCGTTTTATCAGAAAAGGACACTACGTTTTGTTGTTTCTAAAGGAGACAACTGTATGCTTTTTTATTCTTAATAGGAAGCTGCATTTTGTCTCTTTGTTTTGCTTCCAGCGTTTTGGTATTATCAAAAAGGTTGCGTTTTTGGTTATAAGGCGTATGATAATTGGACGATTTGGTATCTGCCTTTTGACTAATTGAATACTTTCTTGTTCTTGCCTACGAGACTCTATCCATTTCAAAACTAGATTGCGTTTGTCTCATATTTGATGCCTTTTGGTCACAAGATTGGATTACGTTTTGTCTCAAGATTAGATTGCGTTTTGTCTCAAGACTTCCTGCGTTTTGTCTAGTTTTGAAGACCTTCACTGCGTTTTGGTAGAAAGAAACTCTAGCAAAAAAAATTCTTCATTATGTTAACTCATTTCAACCAAAACCGGAAATCACAATTAAACAACAAAATCACTATCCAATAAATAAATCCATCACTTTAAACATACAATCACTAATCATTGTTCGCTCAACTTAATCATTTCACAATTAATTAAGATGGCTAATCTTTTTGAAGACATTCAATGTACCGGTTTAGATACCCACCCCAAGCTTGATAGGACTAGACTTTGTGATCTTGGCACAGAACAAATTCGATCTGTGTATTGTCGGGAAGAGAATGGGGTAACTGATGCTTAAAGTCCAATTGATAAGGACCATTTCATGATGGGAACATTTCGGGGAAACCTTAGCAGAAGGAAATGAAGTGCTTAAAATCTAGTCCAGAACAAACCTCGTAGTCTATTCTGACCTATCACCTAAGGAAAGGTACAATGCTGACATTCGGGCAACAACATCGCTGACTTTCAAAGGTTGCCAAAAGAATCAGGTAAAGAGAATGGGGTGAACATCTTAAAGTCAATTGATGAAGGACCATTTCAGATGGGAACATTTTGGGAAAATCTGCCAGAAGGAAATAAAGAGTGCCTTACAATCTAGGTCCAAGAACAACCTGTCGTGTCATATTCTGATAGGTCACCTAAAGGATAACGATAGTACAATGCCTGACATTCGAGGCAACAACATCCTACTTCAAAAGGGTGTGTCAAAAGATATCTACTCTCTTATCAATCATTACACTGATGCAAAGGACATATGGGACAATGTGAAGATGCTCCTAGAAGGTTCAGAATTAACAAAAGAAGACCGTGAATCACAGCTGTATGATGACTTCAAACACTTTCGTCAGCACAAAGGAGAGACTATCATGATACAAATGGTCCAGTTTTGCCAAACATCATCAACTACGTACGTAACATCAAGATACCATATCTAAATTGTTAATAACATGTTGCCAGAATGGTGTAGAATTGTAACAGCGTAAAACTCAACAGAGGCTTGAAGGACTCCAATTAGTGGATCAACTGTATGCTTATCTAAAGCAGCACGAAGCACATGCCAATGAGAACAAAATGATGTTGGACCGATTCACTCAACACACAGTTGATCCTCTCGCCTTGATGTCTAATGTTGCTCCTCAGTAGTACAATTCACAATCATACACAAATCCATCATCCACATATGTTCCACCACACTTTGCTGATCAAACTCTCACTTGATTCTGGACACCTCTCCAACGACACCTGTAATTGAAATTCAACCAACACACTTGCCCTGCTCACCCAATCATACTAAACATACCTCCTCAAACAACAATCAACTCAGAACTATCATCAAATCCTAGGATCCAACCACAGTTCAAATGACAGGCAGGGATTGTTTCAGAAATGTCAGGGACGACAAAATAAGAGGTACAGTGTATCAATGCACAGTGAGCAGGTACAGCCTGATAGGGGAGCTCAGAACAGAGTCAGAATGCTAAATCCAGGTCATCAAGGCCAGGTTAAAGTGCTACTAACATGCAATGGTATATTAATGAGGCCACATAGAAGGAACTACACCCATCCTAAGTCGACCACTAGAACTACGAATACTTCAAGAACAAGATGTTATTGATGCAGAGCTAGGAGAAAGGGGTGGCATTGGATGAAGAATAGATACAAATTTTTGCAGTGGAACATGACGACACTGTATGATGAAGATTTGGATGAGCAACCTGTTCAATTTAGCACTCAATGTGGATAATATGTATCAAATGATACTGCGATGCATTTGATGTTTTTGATGTTGATAGATGCTCCGCCCAAGGCACAAAATGTCATTAGCTAATCTATTATCTGCAGGATCCTGTTTAGATTGAATTCGGTCAGTCGATGATTCCGGAACATTTATCTGAGGTACACGACCATGAGATCCACTATCAGAGATTGCAGTTTGTAAACAAATCATAAAGAACACGAGATGCAAGAACGAGAATTAACAGACTAAACTACGATGTTACCTCACGATGACCGATTATAAGAGTAATAGTAATAAGATTCCTCCGTATGATCAGTAAGTAAAGGAAACGTCATTGCCCAGTTTTATTTGTACAAAGAAATGTATCTTCTGTTCCACAAGAATGCATACATGATGATATATAATGATATGTGTGAACCTCATGCCCAGTCTGTCTCTAAAACAACACGGAACATAGTAGTTGATAATTCACTAACTGCTGAACTTGAAACTTATAAGGAACAAGTTGAACTGTATTTTAAAGACAGGGCCATTTTATGAAATTAACAGAAAGAAACAAAAGATTGATGAACAATTAAGAATAGTTATCACTGACCGTAACATTAAGGAAGAAAATTTGAAAAAGAACTTCATTCTTAAAAATTTGCAACTTGCTTCTACCAAAACCATCCAATCAATGTAGAAGAAGTTTACGTCAGTGAAAAAAATATAATACAAAAAGAAAATAAATACCTTGAAGAATTTTTGGACATGAAAGCTTTAAAAGAAAAGGTCGAGGATAAATTATACAAACAAGACTATTCTACTTCAAAGACGAGTTCAATGTTTGTAAACCAAAGCCCTATTATAATGAACTGAATAAGGTAGTTATTGGTTACAAGAACCCCTTATGCCTCACCCGTACAAAACAAGGTCAGCCTGCTCTATATAATGGCTATGAAATTGTCAAAAACAATCATGTCCCGGCTATAGTGCACAACACAGAGGATACCCTAGAGATAGCTGAAATCACTAGGAGAAGAATGTATTATACAAAATGAAAACCCTGAGTGTGTGACTCATTAAGTTAAGATTGCAACCACCTGTTTAATCGAAAGAGAATTATATAGCGACCTTCACACCACAAAAGCAATTGACCCCTGATCAAATATTTTGGTCTCAAGACATCATCAAGATGAAAGCATAAGCTCTCAAAGAGCAAACCACTGCCTCAAGACCAACCAAAGCGTTGACAGTGTAACCCGCTAAATAAACTTGCAAACCTTGACCCAAGAGTTGCTTCGAACAAAGAGGTCAAGTAAATATTGAACATTTGTTGCACTAATACAACTCTTTTTAGGACTTAAAAAAACCTGTAACAAGAGAATTACACCAACGGGGTCTCACTGAAGGGGAAAGGGTTTTGCACAAACCAAGGCATTTTATCTCTACCGAGGTCATTCCCATTTTTCCAAAAACACATAAAGAACATTTTTGAGGGCATTCAAAAGCTCTAAACAAAAGAAGCTTAAAGAAATGAAAGAAAATTTTGAAGAGTGGAAGCTGAGGTTGACCAACACGTTGTAGATAGGAAGCATGAAGAGATTGAGCGGAAAAATCTTCTTATTGCAAATGATAATTTAATTTTGATCTTGCTTGTTCAAAGATTGATTTCCATGTTCAATACGAATTCTGATCTTAATGTATCTATTTTACTGAAATGTATATTCCCACACTAGTCATAAAGCACCGCAGTCTGTAACTTGAAGGTGACTGTCTAATTTACATGAATAAGATTCGAAAATGGATAAGCTGAAGTAAATAAAATGGTATTTCCAATCATGAAGTAAATCATTTAAATCTGCAGTTAAAATATCAAAATCTTAAAGAGAAGTTTTGGAAACAAACACATCATCCACCCACCAGAGATGTTACCTGATTTTGGACTCAGTTTTTGTAATCAAAAAGAAGAAAGCCTCATGCAAGGAAACAGACAACCCATCAAAAAATTGAAATGATCAATCTCCAATTGAATGAAACGCCGTAGTGAAGCAACCGTACACTTGATTTCAGGACCGTTAGACATTCAGACACTCATTAACAGAGAAAAATTAATGTTTCTTCAAGAACAAATGAGCTTTTTAGGAAAGAAAAAGGAAAGATTAAGCACATTACAAGGCATTGTATGATTATTAAGGGTAGTCTTAGGAGATAATTTTGTACTACCTTTACCTATTTAAGAATATGCGATGCTGACGCATACTAGGAACAACAACTGCTCCTTATTAACTAAAAATGAAGTCTAAAGGTCCAAATACAAATAAGCAGACACTGTGTCAAAAAAGGATCATGTAAAACCAAAAGTCTCTTGAACCAGGAAAGTAAGCCATAGTTGTTTGAACCTATTCCCTCTCCGCAATGGAACAATAGGGACGTGCATCTAGTTTATCTCAAACAACCTTAAGGAAAGTGTAGAAACCCTTCCGCGAGAATCGTAGAGGAAGCTAGGATTGAAAATAACCATTAATAGCACACTCTGCATCATCAGCTGCCATTAACACCAAACACTCTTTAGAATTGTTAGAATAAGAGATTAGGCACTTGTTCTAAAAGCCCTAAGTACACCGAGATAACAAGCAAGCTTCTAACCTCTTTAACCTAGAAAAAGCAAGTCACCTTTTGAAGAACAATGGCAAATGTCAAAAGTAACACACACAAACCTGTAGAGCAACTGAACTGTCAGAAGACTAATGTCCCTGTGCCTCCTTCACAGGTGGAGTAAACAGTTTTTCACTGACGCAAGCAGATCACTAAAGCTAGGAGCAATACCAAGATAAATATCTTGCGGCTAAGAAGTGTCACATAAGATAGTAAATAACACCATAGACAATGTAAGTCTAGTCTGAATACCACAAATCGTGTATTCTAGTATTAGCTCTTAAGCATACTGTAAATTCATTCGAAGTCTCAATTCTGTCTTGCCCAAACATGTAACAAATGCTTAATTTCTCAAATCATGATATGTGTGTGGTAACTTTATTTGCACTCTATGAATGCATCCCCCTCTGTTAAAAATGTTGTGCGTAAAGTTAAGCAAGTTTGGAAACCTAAGCAAGTCAAGCAAGTTTGGAAACCTAAGCAAGTCAAGCAAGTATAGAAATAAAAATAAAAGAGAGATTATGATCATTATAATCACCAACAGCCAACATACTTTACCACCGTAGGTTATCAATAGATGCCTACAGAAGAACATTCACTTATAGAATAACAGATGCCCTTTATTTTCTAGCTTACTAAACCTAACAAAGTGTTAGTGATTGCTTATGCTAACCCAAGGGAACCCAACCAAAATTAGGGATCCAACTTTCCAAACTCTCCATCTTTGTCTGTTTTCAAATACAGGTCGTACAGATCGCCCTTTGGTATTTAGACCTCGGGGAGGCTGTTCAAAACATAAGACGGGATCACTCGCATGGCTCAGAATTTCATTAAAAGTGCATCGACGGTTAGATTCGGATGACACTTTGGAGCTAGTCATGTTTAGTAGACTACCTTATTTAGTGAAAGTATGATACACCAAGGGTAACTAAGTGGAAGGGACTGGTCACCAATCTGTTTTCTATCGAATAATTTTGTGACTATTGACTAGAAGTTGCCTTCAGGAAGCATCTAGCTACGTTCCAAGATACGATGGTGATGAACTTAATTTAAAGGTTCTCTGGTTTCAAATTTGTAAATTATCTCGATAGAAGACATGATGAGTCCCTCCTACAATTGCTTGTTGTCCCAAAGCCTACGAACAAAATCATGGTTGTGGCATCGACGTTTAAACCACTTAAACTTTGGTACCATCAATGACCTTGCAAGAAAAGATTTAGTTCGAGGCTTACCTAGATTGAAGTTTGAGAAAGATCACTATGTTCCAGGCGTGTCACTAGGAAAGAAGCAAAAAACATACCTACAAACGCTAAAACAAAAAAACACCAACTTGGAAGTATCATAAAACCCATCATATGGAGTTTATGTGTACTGATGCGAGTTCAAAACAATAATGGGAAGAAATACAGTCTTAGTTATTAAAGATGATTAAATCGCGTTTACCTATGGGTTAAGTTTTTTGAGATCGAAAGATTAGACCACCCAAAGGTTGTCCCATCAAATATCTAAAGCAAAAACAAGTCGGGTCTCAACAAAAACTGATGAGAAACATCCATACCGATAATGGCACAGAATTTATCAATAAAGATTTGACTGATTATTATAACGTGACGCATTTCGCATCAAAAGACAGTTTATTGAGGACTACCACAGCAGAACGGCATAATTTGTTCGAAAGACCATAACCGTACTCTAATTAAGGCTGCTATGACTATGCTGATCTTATCCCAAGCCCCCGATTTTTCTATGGGCCAAAAGTTGTGGCATTAACGTTTTACACCCAAAATCGATCCCTTTACTCACACTCGTACACTCCAGCATAAACCCATATGAGCTGGTGCATGACAAGAAGCCTGATCTTACCTTTTTCAGAGTCTTTAGTGTTCTTTGTTACCCTACAAATGACAGCGAAGATCTTGGAAAATTACAACCAACAGCTGATATTGGAATATTCGTTGGTTATGCACCTAGCAAGAAAGGGTATAGAATTTAAAACAAAAGAAGCCGACGTATTATGGAAACTATTCACGTGCAATTCGATGAGCTGACTGAGCAAATGGCTCCTGTGCAACTCAGTACAGGACCCGCTCCTACTTTTCTGACGCCTGGACAAATAAGTTCAGGGCTCGTTCCAAATTCGGTTCCTGCAACACCTCATGTACCCCCCACAAATAAAGAACTGGAGATTTTATTCCAACTAAATGTTTTTGATGAATAAATGCGAAACCTCCACGTGTGAAATAACGTCTCGTCCTTCCTACGATATATCATTCTAGTCAATTCAGCCTAACAAGACAGACTTCCTCTACTACCATTGATCAAGATGCACCTTCTCCAAGTCATTCACCGTCATCTTTGGCATTCCAATCTCCAAGTTTACATACAGGCATTACAGCTGATTCTACTCTCATGGAAGACAATCCATTTTCTCCTATTGGCAATCATCCCTTCATAAACGTATTTGCTCCGAAACCTTGTTCTGAAGCATCAACATCCGGGGATCTTAGTTCAGTAGAATCTCCTTATGTCTCTCAAACACTTCATCATCTCGGGAAATAGAGTAAGGATTACCTGTTGGATAATATAATTGGCAATCCCTCTCGACCGGTATCCACTAGAAAACAACTGGCAACCGATGCCTTATGGTGCTTGTATAACTCTGTACTGTCAAAAGTCGAACAGAAGAACTTCAAATCTGCAATTACTGAAGATTGCTGGTTTCAATCCATGCAAGATGAGATTCACGAGTTTGATCGACTTCAATATAAGAATTAGTACACCTCACCAAGACTGTGCCCAGATTATCTGCTCTCAGAAGTGATTTACAAAGTTAAAACTGGATGAGTACGGTTATATTCTAAAAATAAGGCACGTCTGGTGCCAAGGATATCGACAAGAGGAGGGAAATGACTCGAGAATCATTGTGGACCGGACACGTCAACGAGCTATTCGAATCTTCATCGGCTAAAAAGCACCAGTAAAAACATTACCATCAGTAGTGCTTATGCACTATTAAAAACATCATTCTATCAGATGGATGTCAAAACAGCATTCCTTAATGGCGAGTTGAAGGAAGAAGTCTGTGTTAGTTAACCAGAGGGATTCGTTGATCCAGATCATCCGACACATGTTTATCGTCTGAAAAAGGCTTTGTACGGTTTAAAGCAAGCCCGGGCGTGGTACGATACCTTGTCACGATTTCTTCTGGACAACAATTTTCCAAAGGTGGCTAATGGATTCTCCAAGGGTGTAGTTGATCCAACTCTATTCATTCGGAAAACAGGCAAACACACTCTTCATGTTCAAATATATGTTGATGATATTATATTTGCCTCCACTGATCCTAGAGATTGTGACTGTTTTTCTAACAAAATGAGCTCTAAATTTCAAATGTCGATGATGGGTCAAATGTCCTTTTTTCTTAGGTTTACAAGTTTCTCAGAATCCCAAAGGCATTTTCATAAACCAATCTAAATATGCTAATGAAATTTTAAAGAAATTTGATTTTCATAAGAGTGACCCTGTAGACACTCCCATGGTGGAGTGATCAAAATTGGATGAGGACCTCTCCGGGATCCCTGTTGACCAGACTTGATATCGTAGTATGATTGGATCCTTGATGTATCTCCCAGCCAGTAGACCTGACCTGGTTTTTGCTGTGTGCATGTGTGCTAGATATCAATCTAAGCCCACTAAAAAGCACCTTAAAGAAGTTAAACGGGTCTTTTGGTATCTCCAAGGAACCATCAACATGGATCTTTAGTATCTGAAAGAAACAGCCATGGCACTAACAGTATACGCAGATGCAGATCATGCAGGTTGTCAAGACACTCGAAGAAGCACATCTGGAAGTGCTCAGTTCCTTGGTGATAAGTTAGTGAGCTGGTCATTAAAGAAGCAAACTAGCACATCCATCTCTTCAACAGAGGCTGAATACATTGCTATGTCTGGATGTTGTGCCCAAATTCTGTAGATGAGGTCTCAGTTATCAGATTATGGCTTTGCATACAATCATGTTCCTCTGTATTGTGACAACAAAAGTGCCCTAGCTCTCGGCTGCAATAATGTCCAGCACTCTCGGTCTAAACACATTGACATCCGACATCATTTCATTCGAGAACAAGTAGAGAATGAAGTGGTTGAGCTATATTTTGTGAGGACAGAGTATCAACTGGCGGATATCTTCACTAAGGCATTGCCCAGAGAGCGATTCGAATTCATTCTCCCACTGGTTGGCATGAAGTGTATGAAGCCAGAGATACTCAAACGTCTTCAGAATGACAAGGATGAGTAATGGATTTGCTTCATGTATCCTATGTAAATATGTATATAGTTTAAATCTAAAAAGAAAATACAAAAATATAAAACCTACAAAAACCATAAAATCAGAAAATAGAAAATACCAAAAATAGTTTTCAAGACATGTCTTCCGTTTATCGATAACATTTACGGACCTAGAAATGTCATTCAATAATGACACGGGTCTTTAAATGAAGCTCGAACGGAAGTTTAAACTTTTCAAAACATGTCTTTATGGCTTGCAGTTATTTCTGACTGCAACCCGCTCTTCAAAATGAGGAAAGCATGTCGCCAAAAAGATGGCTATTCCTATCAACGGGTGATTAAGTTCTCCCAGGCATGGATTACTTCATATCCGTGCACCCTCGATCTAATGTATGTTTCAGTGCATTATTTCTTGATAAAGAAGAGAAGTCTTCTTTTTAACCAAATAATTTTTCTTCTATGATTCTTCAAAAATTATTTGTGTTAGCCATGGTGGTAAAAAGTTGTCTTTACAATGGATCAGTGTTTTAAGGAATTTCACAAAAAAGATTTAAAAGCTAATTCAACCACTCAAACTATGACTACAACTCTTTAAATAGAAAACGGGTCATTATTTGAGGGGGAGAACGTGTCATCAAATAATCTTTTAAAACAGTCTTTCAAAATAAGTCAAGGTATACACGGATAAAGTTTTTGATAATGACGGATCACATTTTAACTATAAGGGCTTTAGATGTCATTTGTTTAAAACTTTGTGGACCTATTTGCAATTTGAGACTTAGTGAATTCAGGCTTTAAACTACAAACGACCAATATTGACAACACCTCATAGTTTGTAAAAAGGCTTAGGAATGTTTGGATATAATCACATTGTTTTAAAAGCCTTGAAGTGTTTCTGATTCAATTAATGCTCCCTTAAACGGTCAACCACTATGCTTATTCTTAAAAAAGGAGTAGAAATATTTGATAAAAGAGGTACTTTTGACTTGGTCAAAACCCAAATATCTAGTCAACCTTTTCAACATTTCTCTCTCAAGTCTCTAGATTGTGTTTTGATTAAGCTGTGCTGTCTAGTGTGTTTCTTCGCTTAGACTCTCGTGTGATTACCTCCTCGACTCACTGGTTAGTGGTTGGTTTTGTGTTTTAATTACTGGGTTCGCATTTACCTAGGTGTTAGATGCTTTGTTAATGCTTGAATTGATTCCCCGCCTCCTCTATTAGTGTCCTTATGATTTTTGAATAGTGGTTGCCCTTTAAAGCTAAGTGATACTCGTTGATAATTAGTTCTTGGCTGCGTTTTGTAGTTAAAGCTCATGTTGCGTTTTGATAGTAGGTTCATGTTGCGATTTGATAATTAATGCTTGATTGCGTTTTTGAGTTTACGTTCTTGTTGCGTTTTGATAGTTTAGTTCTTGGTTGCGTTTTTGTGGTTCAAATTCATGTTGCGTTTTGACAGTTAGTTCTTGATTGCGTTTTATGGTTAAATTCATGTTGCGTTTTGACATTTAATAATTGATTGCGTCTTGATGTAACTGTTGCGTTTTGGCTTTATTCATGTGTTACGTTTTGGTCAATAATCGTTGAACAGGACAAAACGCAACTCGTTGCGTTTTGATTTGAAGAAATTTTTAATATTAAAATATTGAAGCCCCTATTTCGAAATTTTCGTTTTTTTTTCAAATTTATGACATCTAACAGGCATTTTTCAACACAAAAAGGTGTGGTAACTAACGAGGCTATGATTTAAGGGGGAGTTAAACTAATGTTGACTCTAAAAGGTTCAAATATGTTGATTATGTGCAAGTATAGGGTCGTAAATGCTATTTGCTAATTGTTCCCTAGACTTATTAATCATGAAGGACCAAATGTGTCACTTATTAATCATGAAAGACCATTAGTTATCATGTTATATCAAAAGAATAGACAAGGTAAAAGAGAGGGACCATTCCTGCAAAATATTGAAAGATCAATTAGGTTTAAAAAAGGGCTAAATGCGTTTTGACTTAGTCAACAAATTCAAAACTTGGTCAAACCTTTCTCAAAACCTTTCATCTCTCTCGGCTGCGTTTTTACTAGATCCATAAAGTTTGTGTGTTTTTCGTGCCTAGGTATTTAGTGCTCTCGCATCATTAAAATCTTGAATCAATGGCTGATACTGAACATGCACCCGCAATGGCACCACCTGTTCGTACTGATGAACAGATCATGCCACACATACGTTGGGTGCCAATTGGGAAAAGCAACTGCTATCTGAATGAAGAAAAATCTTAACCCAGCCCAATTTACAAGTTTGTTGTGGATATTCTCAAGCAAACAAATTTCTTCAGAGCTTTTACAACTTCATCAACAATACCGGCTATCTATATTCAACAATTCTGGGATACTATTTGCTTTAACAGTAAAGTCGGGAGCTATAAGTGTCAACTAGACGAGCAATGGTTTGATCTCACTAAAGACACACTCAGAGACGCTCTTCCGATCATGCCAGTCAACAACAACCGGGCTTTCTCTCATCCTCCAACTCCTGATACTCTTGTTGAATTTGTCAATAAATTGGGGTATCCAAAGGAAGTCATACACTTGTCTAATGTCACCACTAATGACATGTTCCAACCATGGAGGGCACTCATAACCATTATCAATCTGTGCCTTACGAGAAAGACTTCTAGATTTGAAAGGCCAGGAGCTACAGTGCTACAAATCCTTTGGGGTGTTGTCAATCGAGCTCACATCGACTATGCTGAAAGGATGTGGGAAGAATTTACTCAATCCATCCATACTTTCACAGAAGATAAAAGGAATTTGGCATAACATGTAACACCCTCAAATCTGAGTATGCAGCGGAATATTGAATATCCGAAGGCGTTACATTATTGGGTCAATAGCACAAGGTCTGAGAACGACTACTATCGTGTCGTTTGAAAAAGATACATTGGATTAATAAAATACTTGTTTGTTACATAAGCTCATGGCTTCAAATGATTCAACAATATAAATAA
>BQNB010007263.1:49235-87641 GCA_026074375.1 Tanacetum coccineum | reverse complement strand
GAGGAGGTATACCTGATCTTGAAGATACTATTTATGATATAGTTCACTACATGTTAGAGGTTCGTATTGATAGGATTAGTGAGATGAGACCACTTAGAGACAGTTGGAGACTAGTCAGATGGTAGCTAGTGGAGAGCGATCAAGTTTGGTTGAGAGGATTGGGAGTTTAAGACTGTAGTACCCAAAGGTTCGAGCTATGTTGAGTATAGAGAGAAATCAGATTGAAAGTATTCGTTAGCATATGGCACTTTCACAGGAGGAGTTTCGTCAGGTTCGTAGGGATCATGATGATACTTAGAGAGACTTAGGAGGTTGGAGTCGTATGTTGAGAGACATTTGGGTTTTCGCCCTTAGACTAGTAGTACCATGATCATGTAGGACATTAGACTGATGGTTAGGTCTAGATGTTGGCAATAGAAATAATCATAAATCATGTACCTATTTTGGGTTGGTTGTAACTGAATTATGCTTTTATTCGTGAAATGAAAAGCTTGTTTTGATCCTCTCGCGTATTATTCTTTATTGTTATTTACTCGTTCTGGCAAAATATGTTTATATTTTATATTTTTATCTTGTAAACCTAAATTTCCATCTATAGTAGTTATATCGCGTATCGAATCTCATCAAGTGTTATGTCTTGTAATATAGAACAATGACTATCACTCGCTCTGGTATGACCCCTGAAGCAATCGAAGAACTGGTTAACCGACGTGTGGAAGAAGCGTTGGCTGCTCATGAGGTGACCCGTGTCGCCAATGTTCTCGAGGCTGAGAATCAAAGCCAAAACGGTAGTGACGGTGGTAATGGAAATGACGGTAATGGAGATGGTGAGAATGGAAATGGTGAGAATGGAAATGGTGGAAATGGAAATCCAAATGAGAATGGTAGAGGCGATAGGCATGCTGCTAGAGAATGCACCTACCAGGATTTCATGAAGTGTCAACCACTCAACTTTAAGGGAACGAAAGGAGTTGTCGGATTGATAAGGTGGTTTGAGAAGATGGAAACAGTGTTCCATATCAGTAACTGCCCAGAGAAGTCCCAAGTTAAGTATGTTACTTGCACCTTGTTGAACAGTGCACTAACTTGGTGGAACTCACATAAAAGGACTATTGGGACTGAGGCTACATTTGCCATGTCATGGAGAGAGCTCATGAAGCTAATAACTGAAGTGTACTGTCCAAGGAATGAGATTCAGAAAATAGAAACTGAACTGTGGAACCTAACCGTAAAGAACAATGATTTGGCTAGTTATACTAAGATATTTCAAGAGTCGACTATGATGCGCACTCCAGATGGACCCCGAGGAGGAGATCGGGTTGAGAAATTAATTGGAGTAACTCCCCGATAACAGCCAAGGAATGTAATTGCTGCTGAAGCTACCAGCCTACACATGTTATAGGATTGCTAACAACTTAAAATGGAACCAAAAGTTAAAAACGTTATGCTGAAAAAACGCTGAAAACAAAAGAAAAATAGAGGTCAATCAGAAGAGACAACTATGATCAGTAACCACCATTCAAAAGGCCAAATGTAGGAGGTCAGAATGTGGCAAGAGCCTATACGGCTGGCAACAATGAGAAGAAACCATATAATGGACCGTTGCCTCTCTGTAACAAGTGTAAGCTTCACCATGAAGGACCATGCACAGTGAGATGTGGGAAGTGTAACAAGGTTGGGCATTTGACCCGGGATTGTAAGGTCACAATCTCCACTACTTTCAACTTAGAGGGTCAGTAGGAATTAGAAGGGTTGAAACCTGTTACGAGTAGGAGGCAAGGACACTACCGAAGTGATTGCCCAAAGTTGAAGGATCGAAACCGTGGGAATAAGGCTGGAAACAAGAATGAAGTTGGTGAAGCAAGAGGGAAAGCATATGTGCTAGGTGGAGGAGTCGCTAACCCCGATTCAAATGTCGTAAGGGTACGGTTTCTTCTCAATAATCCATTATTGCTTCATACTATTCGATTCGGTGTCGATAGAAGTATTTCCGGTGTCGACTTAGACGGGATGGGGGGGGTGGGGGCTGGATATTTTGGAGATGTTGGCCATTTAGTTACCTTTCTTGATATAAACCCCCGTACAATTAGCAGTTAGCTATGTTGTCCGAATTAGCCACAAAGATTTTGAAACCAATACCGTTTCTTAAGTGTAACGTTGGTTATTAGTCACTCCATTCAATTATTGACCTAATGCCATAGAACTGGTAGCCTTTGACAGCCAACAATCGACAAATTGGAATGTTTACGAACCATCAGCCGGTGATCGTTTGCATGAGAATGTTGTACGGATTCCCTAAGGAGAGAATTTTGATAGTACAAAAGTGATGGAGGCAGTATAAGAGAGAAGATCAAAATTAAGCATTATACGTGGCACTAAAACTCATAAGTATGTAGAGAGAGTGGTTTTTGCCTAATTTTTTCTAGCATAAGTGACGAAGAAGAAAATCGAAACGAGATCGAGGAGAAGAGACTGATAACGGTGCACTGTACGAACTTTCCGAAGAGTCTCTTCAGAGCTTACCTGGATTAAAAGTGATATGGAACCGCCTACGCGACTAGTTTAATTTTCTCCAAATCGACATGGGTCCTGGTTCTAACGCAATCCGTGGCACAAGCATTCGATATAGATTACACCGATGAACTAGCAAGAATTGTCTACTCAATTACAAGAACTTTCTTACAAGATTTATAAGACCGAGTTCCTCACCCTGGGGAGCCCCGGTCTTGTTTGTCAAAAAGAAAGACAGATCTTTTCGGATGTGTATCGATTACCGTGAGTTGAACAAGCTGACTGTGAAGAATCGATATCCACTTTGAGAATCGACGACCTGTTTGATCAGTTGCAAGGATCAAGAGTCTACTCTAAGATCGACCTGAGATCTGGTTATCACCAACTCAGAGTTCGAGAGGAAGACATTCCCAAAGACATCATTTAGGGCACACTACGGTCACTATGAGTTTCAAGTGATGTCGTTTGGACTGACCAACGCACCAGCGGTATTCATGGATCTGATGAATCGGGTGTGCAAACCATACCTAGATAAATTCGTGATTGTTTTTATTGATGACATATTGATCTACTCCAAGAGCAAATAAGAGCACGCAGAACACCTTAAGTTAATTTTGGAGTTACTTAAGAAGGAAGAATTGTATGCCAAGTTTTCGAAGTGTGAATTTTGGCTGTCGAAGGTATAATTTCTTGGTCACGTGATTGATAGTGAGGGCATTCACGTGAACCCGGCTAAGATTGAGTCAATCAAGGATTGGGCATCGCCCAAGTCTCTGATAGTGATTCGTCAATTTCTAAGTCTTGCTGGCTATTACCGACGATTTATCGAAGGTTTCTCAAAAATTTCCAAGCCTATAACAAAGCTGACTCAAAAGAACTTGAAGTTTGATGGAGTGAAAAGGCAGAAGCTGCATTTTAACTGTTGAAGTAGAAGTTGTGTAGGTGCACCGATTTTACGATTTAACCCAAAGGTAGTGAATAGCATCGTGGTTTACTATTATGCTTACTCGTAAAGATTGGCGCAGTTTTGATGCAAAGGGAGAGAGGTCCAAAGCCTAACGCGTCATGCCAACTTAAGATTCATGAGAAGAATTAAACTACACATGACTTAGAGCTTGGAGCTGTAGTATTTGCTCTCAAAATGTAGAGACATTATTTGTATGGCACGAAGTGCGTTGTGTTTACTAATCTCAAGAGTTTGCAACATATTCTAGATCAGAAAGAGTGACATGAGAACATACGTAGATGGTTAGCGTTGTTGAGTGATTACGACTGCAAGATACGTTATCATCTGGGAAAAGCGAACGTGGTGGCGGATGCCTTGAGCCGAAAGGAATGGCTTAAACCACTACGAGTTCGAGCTTTAGTTTTGACGATTAGTCTGAACCTCCCTGTGCAGATCTTAGAAGCTCAGGTTGAGGCGAGAAAAGAGGAGAATTATGGAATAGAAGATCTGTGTGGTATGATTAAGAAGCTAGAGCCACGTGCTGATGGAACGTTATACTTAAATGGGAGAAGTTGGATACCTTGTCGAGGTAATTTAAGGGAACTGATTATGCATGAGTCGCATAAGTTAAAGTATTCGGTACATCCTAGATCAGACAAGATGTACCAAGATTTAAAGAAGCTGTATTGGTGGCCGAATATGAAGGCTGAGATTGCCACCTACGTCAGTAAATGTTTGACCTGTGCCAAAGTCAAGGCCGAATGCCAAAAACCATCCGGTTTGTTGGTTCAACCCGTGATCCCAGTATGGAAGTGTGAGAATATTACTATGGATTTCGTAACTAAGTTACCAAAAACATCAACTGTAAATACAATTAGGGTAATTTGTTGACCGAACTTACAAAATATGCTCATTTCTTACCAATTGAAGGAAACCGACTCAAAAGAAGTTGGCGAGACATACTTTAAAGGAATAGTCTCGAGCATGGAGTGCCAGTTTCGATATTTCTGATCGATACAGAAAGTTTACCTCTCATATTCGGAAAATCGTTGAACGAACGCCCTAGGTAACTTCAATAGGATATGAATACGGCTTACCACCCCAGACTGATTATCAAAGTGAAGAACCATACCAAAATTTAAGGACAGCTACGTGGCTTGTGTGATGAATTTTGGGAAAAGGTTGGGGGATAGACACCAACCTTTGGTGAAGTTTTTCTTACAACAACAGTTATCACACCAGTCGTCAGAGGCTGCACCGTTTGAAGCTCTCACCGGGCCTAAAAATGTAGATCGCCTATTTTTGGGCTGAGGTTGGAGACCTCAGCCACTGGTCCGGAAAATGTTCAGAAACAACTGAGAAGAATCATTCAGACAAAAAGAGAATTCAAGCTACCCGGATCAGGCAGAGAACTAAGCGAAAGAGGCATAAGCCATAGAATTTTAAGGTTGAGACAAGGTCATGTTGAAAGATTGATCGCCATGGAAAATGGGTGATACGATTCGGCAAACGGGGGAAGCTAACCCTCGTTATAATTAGGACCTATTGGATTATTGATAAAGATGGAAACGCTTGTTATCGACTTGAACTTCCAGAGCAGCTTTTAAGCCGAGTTCATAGTACATTTCATGTTTCCAATCTGAAGAAGTGTTTTCGTAGACGAACCCCTAGCTATTTCGTAGAAGAATTCCAATTGAGACAAAGCTAAATTTCATTGAGGAACCAGTTGAAATTAATGACCGAGAAGTTAAACAGCTGAAGCATAAGCCTACATTCCCCAATCGTAGAAGGTCCGATAGAATTCGAATCGAGGGCGCCAAAGGAAGGGTTTTACTTGGGAGCGCGAGGACCAAATGAATAAAAGTACCCCTAATGTTTTCGCTAATCCTTCGTCACTAAGTAAGCTTTGAGGCAAAAAGCTTCTTTAACGTGGGAAGAATGTCACAATAAACCCCAGATTTTCAGGTCAATAATTTAAACTTTTCCGACAATTATTTTGACTTTTATACGTTACGTTTGAATCTGGCGGTTTACCGGGAAGTAAACCCGCGTAAATCTGAAAAACGTCATCGGACAGCGTTCAGGCATCGATTTCAATAGCTTAGATATTTATATGAGTTATTTTATCTTTTCTAAGAGTTTTTGTAGTGTACTCGACCACAATCCTGATATTACATTTACGCTTAACGTTTATAATTGCGCTTTTCGTGATTTTGGACCTAACGGAACCTCATAAACACAAACCTTTCGTGTAAAACTTTAGTTATCGTCCATACACGTAATCTTAAGTCAAAAATTTAGGTTCCACAGCTTCCATCTTGATATATAATGACGCCACACTCAAACAAATGCAGAGCATAAGCCCATGAAATAAATCAAGGCTTCTTTTCATGAACTTTCCATGCATTTGTAAGAAATGACACAGAGGAAGCCTATTTCATGCACAACTCATCCATCCCAAGCCAGACAAATTCATGCTTACAACACTTTACTTGTAACATTTGACTTGAAATTCAACAATTTAGGACCTAATTCATTGAACCTTGATCAAATTTTTGAACCAAATGTCCTTGTGAGCTATGTTCGGCTAACCAAACACACACCTTTGATGTGCGTGTTAGTCACTTTAATACTTAAAAACCAAGTAACCCTAGGTAACCTCCTTTGCTATAATTTACCGCGCCATTGTAACCACACCTAGGGTTTTTCAATAATCATTTTCCAGGCCTCAAACCAATTTTCACGATCTCTATTTGTTCCATCTCTCTGTCCACGAGCAACAAACCCCAATAATAGGGTTTTCATATATTTGATTTCTAGCAAGATTCACTCATTCCAAGTTCATTTCTAAGAACATCTAAGGTGTTTTGAAGCATTGGTTCTTTGATTTAAGGGTTTTATTCAAGATCTTTTTACAAATTAGAGTTGGTTTTATTATTTAGGGTTTTTTCTAGATCTATTATTTTTTTAGGTATAATCTGTGAATTTCACTACTTGTTCTTCCCATTCTTGTAAGTATCCCTTGAATCTTTCTTTGTGGTTTTCTTACATTCTTCTTATATGTTCAAAGATCCATACATCCATATGTTGTGTTTTAATTTTTGAAAGATTTTAAAGACAAGATTTCATAAATAATGATACTACTTTATTTTACTAGTTAAATATTATGTTCTTGGTGAGATGAGAGTTGAATGAGTGTTGCAACAATAGAAATGAAGGGATTAGGTTAGATTTAGGTGTGGTTTTGTTGTGGATTAGTTGTGAATGGAGATTAGGCACTATTGTGAAGTTTGGGTGGATTTTGGTTGCGTTTTTGACAAAAAGTGCTTGCTGTCCCGAATTTGTTTTGAGGTTTTGGTCGACCTAAAAATGTTTTCATTAGGCGTAAAAGTAGTTTTTGGAGAGCTCGTTTCGAATAGATAGTTTTTCATATATCGCACATTAAAATTGGATTTAAAACGACCAAGTTATAGCCAAATGAAACTTGAAAAACATTTTTCGGCAAAACCAAATGAATAGTTGCTGATGTGAATAGTAAAAACAGGGTTTTCGGACATTTTTAGACTTTCCAAACACTAGCGAAACATATAGTAACACATACCTATTGATTAGTATCATTTAAAGACGTCGTTAACATATTATAGGAAAAGCGAGAAAGTTACTAAAAATAGTAAGTTTGGTAAAAAATTAGCGAAACGGACATAGAAGTTAAGCGATTAAGACTAGTAGTGCGTTTTTGAATTAATGGAAACTTAGCAAATTAGGGGGCGGTATTAAACGTCCCAAACCAAAGACTTTCTAAAATAGAACTTTCTTAAAATAGCAATTTTGTTAAACTACGAAATTAACGAAAACTATATATTTCATTTCATCATTTTTGTTAAACAAACTAAAGTAAACACACATGGATTAATCTTGGTGATGAACATATTGTTCAATTCTTGGCATACTTTTCTGTTTATGAGACGTGCATGATTCCTAGGTCGCACGGGCTAGAATTGTTTTTTTTTTCTATATCACCTTTACGTACTTGATTATCATTTGCTTCATTTTTGCAAAGGTAGTTCATAACCCCTATGTTTATACTACTTTTACTTTACTAATTTTAGGTGAAAACATTTGTCCTTTTTCAAACTATGGACACAGTTACTTTACGTTTTCCTTTTCCTGATTAACGTGTTGCCTAAGTACGAATAAGACCACTAATGCCTGAAGTTATCATGAACCTTCATCGCTTAACCGCCGTACTGGTTAGTGAGCGCGAATGTTGTAAATAGATCTATTGGGAGTAATTATCCCTATCCGGGTAAGTAGCGCTTACTAGATTCGGAGGTCCCGAACAAACTAAATCTACCTTGTAAACAGCCTTTTCAATCATATCATTCTTTTTAGCAATCTCAGCTTTAAGCACTAGAGTCTCATTGTATTCGTCCACGAAACTCTGTTACATGGATTTATAATCATTAATGGCAGCTAAAGAATTAATAGTAGTATGCACAAGATCTTGAGATATAAGAAGCTCTATTAACCGATCATTTTCATGTTTCAACAGATCTAATGCAGAATTATCATGTTCAAGAGAATTATTATTTGCAGGTAACACATTATCAGTTTGATCATTAGCATGCATTACAATATTCATCACATCTTGACAGATAATATGCTCTAAAAGCCGATCATTATCAAGGCTTAATTCCTTTTTCTCAATTTCAAAATACTTCTTATCTACGGAACATTTGGCAACCTCAATTTCCATTTGAGTAAAAACGGATTTCATTTCTTTGAGTTCTTTGTTAAGACCGAGTTCAAACATACGAAAATATTCTTTCAAGGTTTGAGCAAAAGGTTTGACATCCTTTTCAAAAGCCTATTTTATATGTTCAACCCCCCAAGATCCTATTATATTTTTAGTTATTTTGGTGTGAAAAGTTATAGTATCATCAAATTTATTAACATGCTCTCTCATTTTATGAAAACTATCTTTTACCAAACTGATTGAAGGAAGTTCACGAGGAATTTCCTTCTTTAAAACTGGTTCGGATGGAACAGGTGGGTTTTTAGAAACGGGTTTTGAAATAGGTAACCAATATGCCTGTTCTGCAGATAGTTGTTTCTGAGGCACAAAATGTTTAACAAAATGCTCAGATAGTATATTTAAAGCCACATAATCAACGGGGGCAATATTAACTTTCTTTTCTTTTAAGCTTGGATCATTTTGTTTAGCTAGCATTTTTAACCTACTCTCTTCAGCCAATTCTAAGGTTTCCTCACTATGAGTTACAGACAAAGGAACATGTGTCTTAACAATAGTATTGCTGATGTGTCATTATGTGGTTTTATGATTTTATGATTTCAAGTTTTAAATTTATATTTTGCCGACTTAACCAAAAACAACACTTTAACGGGCAGTGTACCCGATCGGTGGTAGTTTCATGGTAAATAGGGTGTCGATCACTAAGAGCGAGAAACAATCTTTTAATTTATTAATATTTTGGTTATCTAAACTAAGTTAATTCTATTATATGTTAAACCTATGCTAAACCTACGTTAATCCTAAATCTAACGAATAAGGGGGGTTTTCAGTCTGAGAGACTGTCACGGGTTTTGTGGTGACTAAAATCAACTTAAGACACTAAAACACACGTAAGCAAATTAACAGAAGATAAAAGAGCGGTCTAGCCAAATATAAGAAAACTGTATTAACCATTATTAATCCAATTAGAACGTTGGTTTGTTTATTTAGTGCAATGATTACTTATCTCGAGGCGGCATATCATTCTTAAGATTAAGGCGGCACTTCTTCCTTAAACCTGGATACGTAGAATACTATCATAATTAGACGCATCCGTATAAAGCATCCTTATTTGCTTATTATAATCTATTTTAAGGATTAAAGCAATGGTGATCTTGTTAAACCCTAGCTCATAGAGACTTTACCCACTTACTTCTTAATGGCAATTCATACGCTAGTAGTCCACTAACCAAGTCTTTACCAATCAATTGAGAACGTACTCGTTGATCCCTGGGGTCACTTGCTGGTCCAACTAAGCTCACAATCTAAGGGCAAAGATAGGTCGTTATTTATGATCCTATTGGTCTAGATGTATAAATTACAATATGGAGAGCCATCCTGGCATCTAGATTACTGGGTGCGTATCACTAGATCCGGTTGAATGATAGGTCGCATACAAAAGCACGTAAACAAGTATAAACTGATAAACATAAACAAGCAATCAACGATAAATTAAGCAATCGAGATAAACAAACCAAACATTTAGGTCTTCATAATAATGGCTAATACCCGAAGGTATTAGCCTTCAAACGTCATAATCAATACAAAAGTAATAATTTAGCCAAGGTAAACTAGCCGAGTTAACGAATGATACCAAAAACTAAACAATTACAAGAGTGTAGGAGATTACAAGTTGTTTCCTATGGAAATAATTACGTTGCAAGACCTCTTCTGCTCTTCTTATCCTCTGAAAATCTACTTTTATGGTTTAGGTATCAAAAATATGATTTAGCACACTTAGGTCTGGAAAAAGGTCAATACGGCGTATCGAAAGTCTTTGATACGGCGTATTAGGGGTTTATTAGAGTAGGAACCACGTTCGATATCTTCGAGAATATTTTATTTCCATAGCTTGAATACGGCGTATTGGTCTTCCCTGGATACGGCGTATTGATTCTTGTTTTCTTCATGGTCTTTTGTGAAGTGCAGGCACAGATACGCCGTATCTTCCTTGATAGATATGGCATATTATTTTCAGAATAGTAATCTTTAAATGTCTTCGTTTAAGCTCCAGAATGCGTGCCTTTTTGCTAATCTTCACCAAGTACTCCATAATTACTTCAATTCTCAAATACAAACGATTAAGTAACAATTCTTTGCAATAATTATATAAAATGGATTATTTTCATGGGATAAATGATACTATAAAAGTGATGTTATTTGACGTCATCATATTTCCCCCCACTTGAATCCTACTTGTCCTCAAGTAGCCTTTAGAAGTTTATGAAAATGTATCCCTAAGGATTTTTCCGTTAAGCATTTATTTGATCAATTACAAGTACACAACCAAACTCCTCATGAAATAGGAAGATGAAAACACTTAAATCACTCAACTAATCTATGTGGTAACATGTAACTAATTCGCTCAATTGCTCGGTCATGACGAGTATTCTATCATAGGCTTGGCAAGGATACACATCTCCACCACTAGAGCTAAGTAGTAACAAGTTTATAAAGGTAAAATGGGTTTTAATAATAAGGCTTAGGGTTGATCATTCTATAATCTTTCACCAAAAGTACCACACCAACAAGGCAGCTGAAGCACACATACATGGCCGTAACGACCGAATAGACATGTGTGTTTGATCACATCCTTATTTGAGTTTAACCAAGGGTTAGGATGAAAAATGATATAGGGTAGGGATCTTCTAACTTTCACCAATAGTAATAAACCAATGAGGCAGTTGAATCATGCATACATGGCTGTAATGACAGAATAGACATGCATGTTCGATCACATCCTCATTCACGTAAAACCCATGGTTAATGACTAGGAAAGGGAAATAAATTGTTGGTAAATTAAAATTACAAAGCAAATAGACTAGGTCTAAGATACAAGTTGCTAGACACTTTTTCCCGGCCGTTTCCATGAAAAAGACACAACTATTTACACATGTCTTGATCATAGATCAAAAACAACAACCTGAGTTGGCGTTCCCGTAATGGTCAACTTCTCAATCATCCCATACTTTACATACTTTTACAAGGCAAGTGGCGATATCTACCACTTTATACAAAACTTTACATCATTAACTTATAGACGTATCAATGAATAATCGATCCTTCATATAATTCCTTTGGTCTAAGCTTTTATGAAACGATTATCTTCAAACTTTCCTTCTTTTTTGTTATGATTTTTCTAATTTTACCTATGAAACTCGGTGTAATTTCACCATCTTCACGATCATAATAACTCCAGATAATTCCTTTGATAATTCTTCATTCTTCAGACGTACCAATAATTGTGTTGGTAGTAAAAATACATGAGTTTTGACTACTTTATACATTCCCATTTGCAATGTGAAAATTTCTTCCCAACCATACCAAAGATAGAAAATTGACACAAGACTCGGGAAATATATACTTTACACTTTAAGCAACTAGCAACTAATAAATGGACTTAATCTAACAGGGTAGGCTAAGGTGTAAAGGTGTAACAAAACGAACAGTTGGTGTTATTCCTAAAGGATTGGCTCTATTGGTTTTTCTAGGGGTATCTTACTCTTAAGATGAGAGTAAACAAAGGGTTTATATGGGGGATTTAACTAACCAGTGTAGTTAGTTAATAAAACAACATATAAAGGCTTTTTGGGTGTAATCCTAGAAATTTACCAATTTAAACAAGTTACTCTATCTAAATCCATAGTACTCATTATTGTGGTCTCGAATAGATATACCAAGCCAAGTTCTAAAGTCTACAACATCACCGGCACACTCATATTTTGTGGAATTTGGGTAAACATTTAGAAACGGATAAGGTTACATCCTCACAATATCTAATAAGGGTTATTATGTGCAGGTTATGTAACAAGTAATTTCACAAAAGTATGCTTGAAAAAAAATTAAGCATAATTTAAGAATTTTGATATGAAAAATAGGACACGTATACATTCTAATTCCCATCCCCCCACTTGAATTATACGACGTCCTCATTGTATAGATAAAATATTAAAAACAAGAATTAAAAGAATTAGAATAAGAGACTCCCCTGATATTTTGCTCGGTAGATTCTCCAAGTTGAGTTTATGAGCAAGGATGTGTGTTGTAAATACGTCTGAATTCCATCATGACTACAACTCACATAGGATTCCAGATGATCGATACTTTACCAACATTGTCGATTTCATTCCAGCGAGGTCTTGTGCAAAATTCTAGGAAAACAAGTGCAATTTCTACCTCCGTGTATTCGCTGGTTAGACTCGAAACAAAAACCTAAGACTGTACAGGTAGTCGATACGCCGTATCCATACCCCAGGATACACCGTATCAGAACCTATATTGAACGGTCAGTCGTCTAATACGCTATATTCATTTAATGAATACTTCGTATAGACTGAACTGACGAAAAAGTTTAAAGTGCAAGAAAAATAAAGATTGGATAACATCCAGATAGTCAATACGCCGTATCCATGGGGTTTGGATACGCCGTATAGACAGTCTGGGAAGACAGACTCGATAAAATTTGAAATACATTTCGGGTTGTCTCCCGGCAAGCACTTTTATTTATAGAAAAGTCTTTAAGTTAGACTTGCCCAATTTAATCCCATCCTTATAAAACAATTTAGGGTCGAACGGGATGCCAAATGGCACATATAAATTCTTGATAAGATTTATTGGTATCCTATTGATAAGATATACATGTCACGATATTAACAATTAATTCCTTAATAAAATTTTTAGTTTTGAAAATTTTATTAGAAGTGTCATGACTTGTTTCCAAAAGCTTTTTTGACCTTTGTGCATAGACACCATCATCAGTATTCATTACATTACCCCCCAAAGAGTGTTTGATATCAATTTTATCATCATCATTGTCCTTATCCGATTTTGAATCATCAGGGTAAATTACGTTAAGAGGAAATAGATCATTAAAGTATAAAATATTTTGTTTCTCTTCATCACATTTGGACAACGATGTTTCATCTCTTAAATTAAATTCATCGATATGTTGAGGACTTACAGTAGGTTCAGTTAAGAAATTTAATTTAGACGTTAGAGCATCATTGTAAACAATGGCTGGAAATTCATTCTCAAAATCTTTAAAGAAGTCTAAATCATTAAAATAACTGACCGTAGGCTTGGATGATGGAAACGAAGGCATATTAACTTTATCATTATCATTTTCCGAATCCGTTTTCAAATCCTCGATAGAAATTATTTTATAGGAAAATGAATTTTTGTCATAAATCACCGTGTAATCTTCATTGTCAGATTCGTCAAACGATATTCAAAAGTCAATTTTATTGTCGTTAAAAGGACTTACCGTGGGTTCACAAGAGAGCGTTACTTCAGGTGTTAACGCGTCATTTAAGACTATAGTTGGGAATTCAGTTTCAACAGATCTGAGGTCATGAGCATCTTCGTCGTACCAGATCTTACCATACATAGCAGTTTCTCAGTTATACACCTTACCACGCCTACGAGCTTTTTCTTCCTCAAGCCTGATGTATTCTTCCATAGTAATGTTGGGGTCGTCCATATTTGTAATAAATTTCCTAGATAATAAAATTGTCAAATAGCTTAATATGCCATATTCAGTTAACTAAATACGCCGTATTGATGATAGAGTCGAATGCGTTGTATTGGTTTGAAAAAATTTATACGACGTATCCAAGAAGATGAATACGCCGTATTG
Organism: Tanacetum coccineum; assembly: GCA_026074375.1. NCBI lineage: Eukaryota > Viridiplantae > Streptophyta > Magnoliopsida > Asterales > Asteraceae > Tanacetum > Tanacetum coccineum. The sequence continues at coordinate 73,757 of BQNB010007263.1, read as the reverse complement.
AGTATTCGACTTAGAAAGTTACAGTAGACCGTAACAATGCAGGAAACACACAAACACACAATATGCAAAATATACAATGCAGGAAATAAATCAAACACACATAATCAAGCATACACAAATATGCAAATTAATTAAAACTAAACTAAAACACTAATAAAAACAAGTATTAAACAACTTCACTCTCTGGAAACGGCGCCAACAACTTGATGTGTCGTTATGTGGTTTTATGATTTTATGATTTCAAGTTTTAAATTTATATTGTTGCTACTTATAAAAAGAGGGTAGCATGTTGTGAAGAGCAACTTGTCTTTTACAAAAAGAATGAGATTATTTTTTGTGAGCAACTTGCTGTTCTAAAAAGAGATATCTCATATAAAGACTTAGAAATTAGTATGCTTAAAAGTCAGTTAGAAAAGCTTAAGCAAGAAAAAGAAAGCAATCAACTTAAAATTGAAAATTTTGATAATGTTTCTAAGAGTCTAGACAAATTAATAAGGAGTCAGATAACTGATAAAAGTAGAAAGGGTATAAGGTTTGTAAGCTATAATGTTGTTCTACCTCCCCATATATGGTTATTTTTACCCCCAAAGCCTGATTTGTCTAACTCTGGTCTAGAGGAGTTCCAACAGCCTGAGTTTGAAGGCTATGGACCTAAGACTAGTAAGAGTGTCAGTAAAGATATTTATAATGAGGTTAGAGAATCTCTTGATGTCTTATTGGTTGAAGAGTTGGTGTTAGATGATAAGTTAGGGAAGAAAACTATTTTTCTTACTATTGCTAAGATAGAATTTGTTAGACCTAAACAATAAGAAAAACCAGTTAGGAAACCAGTTAAGTATGCTGAAATGTACAGGTCACAAAGTCCTAGGGGAAATCAAAGAAACTAGAATAATCAGAAGTCCCAACAGCTAGGAAGTGACTTTGTGATGTACAATAAAGCATGTTTTGTATGTGGAAGTTTTGACCATGTGCATGCTGACTGCAATTACCATCAAAGGGAAAGGGTGGTATCTGGGAATAATTATACAAGGATGAAGTACAATTATTCTGCTAAAAAGGCTCACCCTAGTGCTTACAGGAACATAGTTCCAAGAGCAGTTTTAATGAAAACTGGCCTAAGACCACTTAATACTGCTAGGCCTGTTAATACTGCTCATCCCAAAACTACAGTTTATAGTGCTAGACCAATGTCACGTTTTTCTAAATCAGCACAATCAACTGTAAAGAGGCCCTATCAAATAAGAACAACATTAACTAACAAAAATTTTAGCCAAAAAGTTAATACTGCTAAGGGAAAATTTTATACTGCTAGGCCAAATTTAGCAGTAGTTAATGTTGTTAGGGCAAATCAGGTTAATGCTATTAAGGCCTCAGCATGTTGGGTTTGGAGACCTACCAAACTTAATAGTGCATTAATTACTTTGAAGAGACATAATTATGTTGATGCACGAGGCAGATCCAAGTCAGTGATGGCTTGGGTCCCCAAAGGAAACTAATTTCCTTATTTTTATGTGCAGGGTCATCCACAAAAAGAAGATCAAGGCTATGTTGACAGTGGATGCTCAAGGCACATGACAGGGAACATGTCCTATCTCTCAGACTTCAAGGAATTTGATGGAGGATATGTTACCTTTAGGGGAGGAGCCAAAGGAGGGAAAATTACTGGTAAAGGAACTCTTAAAACTGGTAAGCTTGATTTTGAGGATGTGTACTTTGTCAAGGAGTTACAGTTTAACCTTTTTAGTGTTTCACAGATGTGTGACAAAAAGAACAGTGTTCTTTTTACTGACACTGGATGTTTTGTTCTGTCTCCTGACTTTAAGTTAGCTGATGAAAGTCAGGTTTTACTTAAAGTTCCTAGAAAGAACAATATGTACAGTGTTGATATGAAGAATATTGTTCCTAAAGAGAGTTTAACTTGTCTTGTTGCAAAGGCCACACTTGATGAATCAATGTTATGGCATAGGAGGCTAGGTCATGTAAATTTTAAAACTATTAATAAACTTGTTAAGGAAAATCTTGTGAGAGGTTTACCTATAAAACGTTTTGAAAATGACCAAACTTGTGTTGCTTGCCTTAAGGGAAAGCAACACAAAGCCTTTTGTAAGTCCAAGATTCAGAACTCTATTACTCAGCCTTTATTTATGTTGCATATGGACTTGTTTAGTTCAACTTTTGTAAGCAGCTTAGTGAATAAGAAATATTGTCTAGTTGTCACTGATGATTATAGCAGATTTACTTGGGTTTTCTTTTTAGCAACTAAGGATGAGACTAGTGGCATTCTTAAGAGCTTTATAACTGAGATAGAAAATCTAGTTGATAAGAAAGTAAAGATAATCAGATGTGACAATGGAACAGAGTTCAAAAATAGAGTTATGAGTGAATTTTATGAAAAGAAAGGCATTAAGAAGGAATTTAGTATAGCTAGAAATCCTCAGCAAAATGGTGTTGCTGAGAGGAGAAATAGGACACTAATTGAGGCTGCTAGAACCATGTTAGCTGACTCTAAGTTACCTACTACATTTTAGGATGAAGCATTTAATACTTCTTGCTATGTGCAAAATAGGGTATTAGTGATTAAGCCTCATAACAAGACCCCTTATGAACTGTTTAAAGGTAGAACATCTACTCTAAGCTTCATGAGACCATTTGAGTGTCATGTTACCATTCTTAATACCTTAGATTATTTGAGCAAGTTTGATGGAAAGTCAGATGAAGGATTCTTTGTTGGATACTTATTAAATAGCAAAGCTTTTAGGGTATACAACATTAGAACTAGGAAAGTAGAAGAAAACTTGCATATTAGGTTCTTGGAGGATAAGCCTATTATTGCAGGTGATGGAACAAAGTGGCTATTTTATATTGATGTTCTAACAAAATTAATGAATAATGTGCCAGTTGTCGCAGGTACAAACTCTAATGATTTTGTAGGTACAGAAGAAAGTATTGGTACAGGTCATTCTAGCAAGGAGACATGATCTAGCCAAGACTACATTTTGATGCCACTGTGGAAAGATGGTTCACTATTTGATTCTTCTTCAAAGAATGATAGTAATGATGAACCACAACCTTCTAGTGATGCTAGAAAGAAGGACGATGAGGTGGTAAGTAAAGAAGTAAATAGTACTCAAGATGTTAATACTGCTGGGACAAGTATTAATACTGCTAGTAAAAATGTTAATACTGGTAGTCTAAATATTAATACTGTTAGTCCAACAGTTACTACTGTTAGGCCAAATGGGTCTCAAACTGAACCAAACATGTTTTCTTTAGGAGATAATGCTACACTTGAAGCCACACATGCTGATTTCTTTGGTGATGAAACAAAAGTGGATATGAGCAACATTACTACCACATATCTAGTTCCTTCTACTCCAAATACAAGAATCCATAAAGATCATTCACTTGATCATGTGATTGGTGATGTACAGTCTGGTGTACAGACAAGGAGAATGACAAAGACTACAAATGAACAAGGGTTTATTAGTGCTGTTTATGAAGGGAAAACTCATGAAGACCTTCATACTTGTCTGTTTGCTTGTTTCCTATCCTAGGAAGAACCCAAAAGGATTGCCAAAGCTCTAAGTGATTCAGCTTGGGTAGAAGCAATGCAGGAAGAGCTTCTACAGTTTAAGCTACAAAAGGTTTGGGTACTAGTGGATTTGCCTAAGGGTAAGAGGGCTATTGGTACAAAATGGGTTTTTAGGAACAAGAAAGATGAGAGAGGCATAGTGATTCAGAACAAAGCAAGGCTGGTTGCACAGGGACATACTCAAGAAGAAGGCATAGACTATGATGAAGTTTTTGCCCCTGTAGCAAGAATTGAGGCAATAAGGCTGTTCTTAGCCTATGCTTCCTTTATGGGATTTATGGTGTATCAGATGGATATGAAGAGTGCTTTCCTTTATGGTAGGATTGAAAAAGAGGTATATGTGTGTCAACCTCCAGGGTTTGAAGATCTTGACTATCTAGACAAAGTCTACAAGGTGGTGAAAGCACTTTATGGTTTGCATCAAGCTCCAAGAGCCTGGTATGAAACCTTGGCCAAGTATTTATTGGACAATGGGTTTCACAGAGGAAAGATAGATCAGACCTTGTTTATCAAGAAGCAAAAAGGGGATATTTTGCTTGTACAGGTCTATGTTTATGACATTATCTTTGGATCTACAAAGAAAGAGTTATGTACTGAGTTTGAGAAACTAATGCAAAGTTTCAGATGAGTTCTATGAGAGAACTCACTTTCTTCTTAGGGTTGCAAGTGAAGCAGAAAGAAGATGGGATAATTATAAGTCAGGATAAATATGTAGCTGACATATTGAGGAAGTTTAGTTTCACAGATGTCAGGACAGCTAGCACCTTCATGATGTAGCCTCAAGAACACCATCCTGCTTGAAAGACCCTAGCGCCCAACCACTATCGAAATGTGCTGACGAGAATACGCGCCTAGTGACCAGGTAGAAGAGCTCACCTCACATCACTTGCAGCGTCAATGCGACCACTTGGCGTTGACTTGCATCCTCCGCTCTTGTCACACTCCCTCCTCACCTCTCACATCACCTAGCACCCTCTCCCGCGACAACTTTCGTCTCCCCCCTGCAGTATCGTGCTTGTGCCAGGCAGATATCTAAGTCTCACCTAAGGTTTCACACTTACATTGCTGTGGAAAAGAGATTTATAGGGGTTACCTAAAAGGCCACCATTAATTTGGGCCTTTGGTATACTAACGATTCTTCCCTTGACTTTGTGGCATTATTCTGTTAGTGACTATGCTGGTGCAAGTTGGATAGGAATCTACAATAGTAGGTTGTTTTGTTCTTAGGGTCGCAGATTAATATCATGACATGCAAGAAGCAAATGTGGTTGGTGCCACTTCTTAATGAAGCTGAATTCCCTTGTGGCTTTTGTGCTAGTTGCTGTAGACAAAGTACTTTGGATTCATAATCAAATGCGGGATTATGGGTATAATTTTATGCACACCATGATTAATATTGACAATAACATTACTATATGTATTATTAAGAATCTTGTTTTACACTCTAAAACAAAACACATAGAGATTAGACATCATTTTATAAGAGACTTACATGATAAAAAGTTAATTCAAGTGGTTTTAAAAATCATACAGATTAACATTTTGCAGGACTTACTTACAAAAAGCCCTTGCCTTGATGTTTGAAGGTTTCAAGTACCTTAGTTGCCAGTATTGGAATGCTAAATCCTTAAAGTTTTAATCTCTTTGTATCTTTGTAATGTTTTGTAAAGGATTAGTATTGTTAGTTGTATCAATTAGTCCTGCTAAGTATAACTAGTACTTTTAGTTATACTTAAGACTGCTAGTTAAAACTGTTAGTCATAATTAATATTGTTAAGGGAAGTGAAAACGCTTTGGATTGTGATTTCTTGGTTTTGGCACTAACACTACAGGATATACAATAGTAGTATGGTTTGGATTTGGTGTTACCAATTATGGAGTTTGTATAGAGGAAAAAGCTGATAGATTAATGTAGAAGAGGGATTTTAAGGGATATCTTGGCAAGGGTTAATGCTAAGTTTACACCTGAGTTGGGAAGTCCTTTAAAATATTTTTCTTGAAATCAACCTATGTCTGCCAGTGAGCCTAATGAAACATCTGGGCATAGGCTATACTGAACAAGAATTGATGGCTTTTAGTTAGTCAGATAGTAACTGATCTAACTTACACTTTACCATTCTATCATTTGCATAGTATGTTAGTCTACGAACATCTGGTTTAGAAAACAGTGAGCAAACGTGAATCTAATACATTTGTGTTACAAGTAACACCTGCCACTGAGCTGGAAACCCTGTCAAGAAGGCACTTTTAATGAGTCTATCTGAACATAAGCAGTATTTATACTGAAATCATTAGTTCTCACACAACCAGAGGTTAAATGCAACCGAAATGATTAAGTGTCTTCCTTTACACTTAATCCCTTCAAAAGTATGAGTGCAGTATTGTTTTGAAAGAAAATCTAAGTTAATACGGCTAGGCTTAATATTAGTACTGTTAGGCTAAACTTAGTACTGCTAGGCTACCGTTAGTGCTGTTTGGGGAATAACAAATTTTTCTTAATTAAATATAGTAATTGAGATAATTTCGCTAATTACTTCACTTATAGGTTTCCTTAATTTGGATAATTCAAGATCTTTCTTTACAACATAAGATTTTTTCAAGATAAAGAACTGATTTTATTCAGTCAGTCCAATCAAAACCTTTAAGTGTTATCTATATAATCTCAATTGACTTTGCCAAACACACATACTCTCATAAACGAACATAACCCAGAACCCTAATCGAACTTTTCTCAATCAACAATGGCGAATTTGGAATTCTGTGACACACACAACATGGTCGCCTACTTAAAGAAACCAGAGGGAAGTGAAGGATTTCACCAAATAGTGGATTTTCTCAATGCTAGTCACATAAGGTATGCTCTTACTAAAAATCCCACTATCTATGTTTCTCTCATCAAACAGTTTTGGCAAACTGCTACTGCCAGAACACTTGATAATGGAGAAATAGAATTAACTGCTACAATAGATGGCAAAGTTAAGATTGTTACTGAGGCATCTGTTAGGAGGCATCTCCAATTAGCAGATTCTGATGGTATTAGTTCTTTGCCAACTACTAAAATCTTTGAACAACTTTCTTTAATGGGGTATGTGTCAACTTCTGACAAATTGACCTTTCAAAAAGGACACTTTTCCCCTCAATGGAGATTTCTCATCCATACTATCCTACATTGTCTAAGTCCTAAGAAAACCTCTTGGGAACAATTCAGTAGCAATATAACAACTGCTATTATTTGCTTGGCCACTAATAAGAAATTTAATTTTTCTAAACTGATTTTTGATGGTATGGTGAAAAACTTGGATAGTAAACACAAATTTTTAATGTATCCAAGATTTATTCAAGTGTTTTTGAACAAGCACAAGAGACTGCTTCAACCTCATACAAGACTTTATATTTCTCCTACCCACACTAAAAAACTTTTTAGCAATATGAAAAGGGCTTCTGAGGGTTATACTAGGGAATATATTCCATTGTTTCCTGCAATGATTGTTTAGGGTGAAGGATCAACACACCCAGTTGAGTCCCATCACATACCTATCAGTGCTCCATCAACCTCACAACCACTAGTTTCACCAACCTCTAGGAGAACAACCAGACAGGAATCTGTGGTTCCTCAGCCCAGATCTCCTACTCAAACCCCTATAGCTGATGAGGCTGCTTCCACATGTGTGGATGTCAGATATGGAGGGGCTACCACTACTGTCACTGGTTTTAGAGCAGTACAGGTTAGTGGGTAACTTGATAAGACCCCATACATTGCCTATGATTCACTCTCAAGATTGTCACACTTGGAAGTGATGAGGGCAGTATGACACAACAAGAATTGATGGTTTTCTGTACAACATTGTCGAAGAAAGTGGAGAGCTTGCAGACAGACTTAAAGCAGACCAAGCAAATATATGGTGCTGCTTATACTAAGCTTATCAAGAAGGTGAAAAAGTTAGAGAAAATAGTTAAGTCCAGCCAAGCTAGAAGAAGGGCAAGAATTGTTGTCTCTGATGATGAAGATGATTTGGAGGATCCTTCCAAACAGGGGAGGAAGATAGCTGAAATTGATCAAGATCCTGGCATTTCATTGGTACAACATGATGCAAAGATTCAGGGGAGGTATGGGCAGGATATAGAGTTTGAATCTGAATTTGATGCTGCTAAGGAAGTTTATACTGTTGAGAAAGATGTTAGTACTGATGAGCCATTTTCTACTGCTGATGCAACAGTTACTACTGCTAGTGTTGTTGTTACTTTACCAGTCTACAAGTAATACAATGGTTCTCTGGCTGATGAAAATTACTATGGCTGAGACATGGGGTATTCTCAGGAAGATTACAGTAAAGACAAAGGTTAAGGTAAAATGCTGAATCTGGCAACTGTACCTTACCATGACAAAGTTTGTCACTAGCAAAGAAAAAGAAAAGCTTGATTTTTCGACACAGCTGTGAGATTGCAAGCTGGAATGAGAGAGGGGACAGAGGATTGACAGGGTACATGAAGCAGCTAGCTCTTTTAATGTTAAAGAATAGGAAGACATACAAGCTAGAGTTGAAGCTGATAAAAAGTTAGTGCAGATGTTACAAGCAATAATGCTTGTAGAGCTTATCAATCAGAGAAAGAGGTATTTTGCTACATAAAGAGATGAAGAAAGGAGTAACAAGCCACCCATACAGGCTCAACAGAGGACCTATATGTCTAATTATATCAAGCACATAGGAGGTTATACACTGCAGCAGTTGAGAGGTTATTCCTTTGATGAGATCAAGATTAAGGTAAACACTTTTGTTCCAATAGAGAGTGAAGTTGACAGAACAGTTCCTGAGTTAGCAGCTGGAAGTTCAAAAAAGGACGCAGAAGAAGAACTTGATCAAGAAAGTTCTAAGAGGCAAAAGACTGGTAAAAGCTCAGAACTAGTTAATTCTATTCTATGTTAAACCTATGCTAAACCTATGTTAATCCTAAATCTAACGGATAAGGGGGGTTTTTATTCTGAGAGACTGGCATGGGTTTTGTGGTGACTAAAATCAACTTAGGACACTAAAACACACGCAAGCAAATTAACAAAAGATAAAAGAGCGGTCTAGCCAAATATAAGAAAACTGTATTAACCATTATTAATCCAATCAGAACGTTGATTTGTTTATTTAGTGCAATGATTACTTATCTTGAGGCGGTATATCATTCTTAAGACTTAGACGATGCTTCTTCCTAAGACCTAGATACAAAGAATTCTGTCACAATTAAACGTATCCGCATAAAGCATCCTTATTTGGTGATTATAATATATCTTAAGGATTAAAGCAATAGTGATCTTGTTAAACCCTAGCTCATAGAGACTTTACCCACTTACTACTTAAAGGCAATTCATACACTAGTATTCCACTAACCAAGTCTTTGCCAATTAATAGAGAACGTACTCGTTGATCCCAAGGTCACCTGCTGGTCTAACTAAGTTCATAATCTAAGGGTAAAGATAGGTTATTATTCGTGATCCTATTGATCAAGATATATAAATCACTATATGGAGAGCCATCTCAGCATCTAGATTACTTGGTCCGTATCACTAGATCTAGTTGAATGATAGGTCGCATACAAAAGCACATAAACAAGTATAAACTGATAAACATAAACAAGCAATCAACGATAAATTAAGCAATCGAGATAAACAAACTAAACATTCAGATCTTCATAATAATGGCTAATACCCGAAGGTATTAGCCTTCAAACATCATAATCAATACAAGAGTAATAATTTAGCCAAGATAAACAAACATTGTGCCAATGATGTTACAATGTTGTTTGCTTGTTTCTATGAGAATGTTTAAGTCGTAATCTGTAATTATACGGCTAAGAATACGTGAGACTATTAGGGGCACACACGTATACACAGAGGGAACGATTATGATTAATGTATTTGTAGTAAATGTATGAATTATATTAAGTAAATCACGAAATAATAAACATTTATTAACAAGTAAAGGACTTGTTAGTACGAAATGAAAACATAGGGGTTGTTGGTCCTCTTGAATGTGATATTTGGTTTATCAAGTTAAACTAATTGTATTCCATGACAACAAAGTGTATGTTTTAAACAACTATATAAGACGTAATAAGAAAAAGTTTAAAACAACACAAGATGTACTTTGCAACGTATAATTTTTTATTAGAATGAATAAAGAATCTATGACATACTTTGCTTGCGGGATAGTAGAGTACTTAAATGACAATTTGGTGATCTCCTCTCTAGCTTAAACTCAAATCTAGGTATCGAGTTTAAGTATAAACTTTGTAATCAACACTGAAGCTGAAGCCTAAGTGGTTTTATAGTTTGATTCGAGGAGTAAATAGCTCTTGAATGTGTGTCAAATTGATTGCAAGAGATGGCTATTTAATCCCATACAACATAGCTTTCATACTAAGGAATTAGGGTTTACAATGAGGTTCCTTATACACATGTCAAGCATTGGATGCATGGTTGAGATCCCATTTAATGATGTCATGCTTTAAGGTACAAGGAAAATTCCTTTAGAGAAAGTTGTTGTACTTTTTTACCAAATTTAGAAGTAGTCATTCCCAATGAGATATGCTTTATTATTTTTGATATAAAACATATCTTTTCCCCGCATTGTAAACCTTCTAGAAGTGAAATATTTCATTTCAGCTTCTGAGAGGAGACCTACAATGTTAAGCTTGGCATTGCCAACCAAGCTAAACTAGAGCTCTTGCTAAAGACTTCTTTCATTTTTGAACTGCCACATAAATTGAAGCGAAGATACTACTTGATCTTCTAAGTGCATGAAGAACTGAAGTTGAACTGTCTTCAGCTAGACTTGACTTAGGGTATTGTTGTTCCCCTTGAGTTAGTTACCTAAAACTAGAAAGTTAAGATAAAACTAACTTATGGCTTGAATTAATGTAATGAAAAAATGTTTTAACAAATATAAAGGTAAACAAGTAAAGAACACAAAACAATTTTTCAACGTTTAATTCTTATAAAATCTTATTAAGAACTATACTCCATTTTTTGCGGAACAACAATGAGGATTGAATGACAATGTGTATGTGTGTGTGATCTCCTCACTAACAACTTAGCAAAATCAAATTATTATGCTAAGTTGACATCTATGTTAACCTACTAAACTTGTTTAGGGACTTAGTTGATTTAGAGGAGTAGGTGTTTGTGAAAGATACAAATTTAAATGCACAAACTTAACCTACTCCTTTACAAGGTATCTCTATTTATACCACTTCGGTAGGGTCATACCCACCATGGGTGATAAGTGCGTGTCCCAAGGTTGATTGGACCAGTACATATTGTACAGTTTGTGTCTATTACAATTTTAAACTAGGAATGGGACAAACATACTTTCTAAGGTCAGTACTGACACTGACCTTGTCTTCATAACCTATTTAGGATAGTTTGACTTCAGGTGGATAAGTACTTGAACTTATCCGTTCAAACTATCTCGCCTATTCTTCAGGCTCTTGTCTTCAAGGTCTTACTAGTTAAGGAGATCGTACGGGCTCAGCGAGTCTACTTGCATAACACTCCAAACCCCCACATAACTCACTGAACCACACTCTTCTTCTTTTGTCGCTCTGGGACGTGCATTTATATGAGTGCCACCTATTCACTGAATGCTAGAGTTTTTCTTGTAGACTCAGGCTGAGTTTCTTGAAGGTAACTCACTGAGTGACTGTTCACTTAGTGACCTTGAATTGTTAAAGATTATCTAACACTTAGGCTATTTTTTTTATTCAAATCCAAGTGAAAGATAATTAGGTACTGAATTGGCCCAGAGAATCAACATCGCCCCCTATTTATATATAATATATATATAATATATATATATATCAAATATATATATTATAATAATATAATATATATATATGTGTGTGTGTGAGTGTGTGTGTTGTTGTTGTGTGTGTTGTGAGTGTGTGTGTATGTAAATATATATATATATACACACATACACACACACACATATATATATACATATATATATATAGGTAAGAAATATATATGTATATTATATATATGTATTTATATATAAAGTATATATATATATATATAAATTGATATAATATAATATGTCTGTATAATATATATATGTATTAAATACATATATATGTTATATATACATATATATATATATATATATATAGAATAATATATATATATATATATAATATATATATGTAATATATATATGTAAATATAAATACACATATACATACATATATATACAAACTTAGGCGATATATTTATAATATATTTATAAATAATATATATACTATATATAAATATATATATAAGTGTGTGAGTTGTGATGTATGTCTATATATATATATATATATATAAATATATATTATATATATATATAAATATATGATATATATATATAAATATATATATACGCACATAAACACACACACAACACACACACAAAATATATATATATATATATGTATATATACATATATATGTATATATACATATATATGTATATATACATATATATATATATATACATATATATATATATACATATATATATATATATATATATATATATATATATATATATATATATATATATATATATATATATATATATATACACATATATATACATATATATACATACATATATATCGCCTAAGTGTTTTTCAGTGTAAGTGAGTAAATGCAGCTTCTTCTTACACTAAATCTAGAAAGCGAGTAAGAGATACTAATAACTAAAAGTACTTCATTAACTGGGGAATACAAAGCCCTAACAATCTATTACAAAAGATGAAACAAGCAAAACAAAAGAACTTAATTCGGTGAGTATCTAATGGCTTCCAGCTTGACTTTCTTTAATTTCAGCTTCTCTTTATCAGATGACTCTCAATCAAACTCCTCATTACTGTACATAACCTTTAATTTTTAGGAGTATTGATGTTTAAAGCCATCACCAGGTAGCTCAACAGGGTATCAACATTTATCTTATGGATGTCACTCATTCTTTGAATGGCCTCATGACCAAAGACATCAATAAAGAAGATTCCATTTTCAAGATGTTCAATCACTTAGTTGTTGACAAACTGCACTCCTTTAGGAAGGCTTTTATTGCATTCAAGTCTAGGAATATGAACCTCAGGTGCCAACTCTTATGCCTTTCTCTTTCTGCCTATGGATAGGGAAGGACTTTTTTTAGGGGCAGGAAGTGATGGGTTAATTCCATCTCCAGGAATCACCCTCAGTCTTTCATACTTCTTTTGAAAGGATGTCATTAGGTCTTCTACTACCTTGATCTTTTTCTTAGGAATTATGGCTCCCAATTCATCCCACAACAGTTACACCCAAGTCTCAAATCGAATGGTTTGAACATCAAGTTCCTTCTACTTGTCCTTATAGACAGTGATTGCAACTAGTTATGTGTTTAGATGAATGTGGATGTTAGTGATATTCTCAGGCTTGATTCTGCTACTGGTTGTCCACCTATACTGATCAATTCTTTTCTTCCAGAGCTCTTTTTCCTTCATGACTTTTTTCGAGTGCTCTTTGTTAAGGACTTTTATTTTAGCATCTTGTTTCTTTATGAACTCTTGATCACCCTTTAAGCTCTGGAGAGCCTTTGGATCTACTCTAGCTTCTTTGGTCACTTCATGTATAACCTTAATCAGCTCAGGCTTACTGAGTGCAAATATCTTTGCTTACTAGGCTGCTTTCTACTTTCTCTCTTCTAGTTCATAATAAGCCACTGAAAATATGTCATTGGTCAAGAATTATACAACTTGACACGTATTTTCAAAATGGATAAAACTCGGACATCAGGATCCTGACAAACTTCTTTTGATTTTGGCACAGGCTTTATTGTAGATTCATCAGTGTCTCTAGCTATGCCTTTTCCTCTATCAAGCTTTGGAGTTGTATGTGATGGATTCTCAGGTTGAAGGACTTGAACTTCAAGAATATGATCTGTGAGCTGAGGTCTTGATGAATATCCAATTATTTTAGTTTTAGTAGAAGTGACTATTGGCATAACGATTGTAATTGGAATAGGTTCAGTGTGTTGAGGCTCTTGCTCAGGTTCCTTCTCTGCATCAGCAGTTTTAGACACATGCTCTTCAGTGATCATATTATCTTTATCCCCTTAGTTTGAGAAGGATTTTCTTCAATAGGACTGATAGTAGCAGTGTGAGCTGAACTCTCCCCTAAAAGTTGTTGACCTTCAGTTAAACATAGTGTTTGTTTAGCACACTGCTGAGGAAGTGGATATGGACTGTCCTTTAAAAGGTACAAACAAAATCTCAATCATCATGCCCTTTAATTCAGAGGTAATCCTTCTTGAGCGATGCCTAAATTATACTGAATGTTAGCCTGAGAGTTCTCAATCCATGTCCATGCCGAGGACCAACACTCTAGGCCATTTGAGGTAAAGACTCAACCCATTTGACACGATGATCATTCTGAGAGTCATGTAAGACAAAAAAAGATTCAACAGTAAAACTTAAAGTTGGGAAAATAAAGTTCTTAACCATAGGTGAAGAAGCTCAAAGGTTTAATGAATTTTTGGTTTATGCATCAACAGCCTCAAGAAACTTTCTGTTCAGGGAAGTATCCTCTTGAGCATCATTCTGACTTCCTAAAGATTATCGAGTATCCTTTTGATTCCATGATATGGTCAGTCTTGAAAAGAGTGATGATCTGTTCATAATTTCTAAGAGCAGCATCAGTGTTCTCATACTGTCTAAAAGTTGTTCTATGAAAGTCATCAATGCTCCATTTTAAATCAGCATATGAGGCAACAACTTCTTCATGCTTTCCTAATTATCTTCAGCAACCTAAGCATAAAGGACTTCTAAGAATCCTTAAAGATTTTTAACTAATTGTCTCTCAGGAATTGGCATGTAATTGTTAAAGGGCTTGAAGGTTTTAGAACATGAGGATGATTCAGAGTCTAATGCATCAGTTTTCTTGTCTTTGGCGGATTCAGGGTGATCTTTGTTAGGTAAAGGAGACTGATGTTCTGTTGAAATGGGGTCTTCAGTAGGGGTTTTATTGGAATGAGCATGTTGGGTTTCTTCATTTTTAGACTGAAGGAACTCTTCATCTAATTCTTCTCCAGTCACATGCATTTCTTCATCACTATCATCCTTGAGCTCATCCTAAGAATCTCCCAACAAGGCTTGAATGTCAGCAATAGTTGTAAGGATCAAGGTATTTGTATCTGGCTCCACTTTATAAGAAGTATTGCGTTTGTTGTGGTCAGGGTCCGACGCCTTAAATCGAGGGGATTAGGTTTGATCCACCTGGTACTTAGTGCCAGCCCCTGAAAGATCAGTAACCAAAGCTTTAGGCTGACCCCTATCAACGAGTTATGTGTTTCTCCCTGAGTCTTTGGGGTCGATGTTTTTCCCCTTAGGTAAAGGCTGGGATTTGCTAGTACAATCATACAGAGGTGAAGTGCAGACAATCCCTTAACAGCAGGTTGTTTGTTTCTCTCTATATCTTGGGGATCAGTCAGTTTACCCTCAGGCAAAGGATTTGATTTGTGAGTGCCCTCATCGAGTGGAGAATGGAATCCCTTAACAGCGGGTTGTGTGGTTCTCTTTGTATCTTAGGGATGAGTATTTTGGCCCGAGGACACTGATTGGGTTTTATCAGAGTCCTCCATTGGCACTTTCTCCTTGGGTGTTTGATAATATCCTTAACAACGAGGTTTATTTGAGTCTTAGACTTTCTCTTCTTTTGAGGAAGTGCTTCGGAAGCCTCATGGCCCTATGATTTGGGTTTGGGTTTATTCACAGTCTGATACTTCTTCTTCCCTTTTTTTTCAGAAGAAGGAAATGAAGTCACTGATGATTCATGATCGATGACTTCAATTATGGAGGCTGTCAAATCAATGAGAGTGAATTTAGATGGGTCCTTGGAAAAATTTGATTGACTCTGGGCGTTAGGAAGATTCCAAATTTTTGGTCCCGAGGATAGTCGGAACCTAGTAACCTTTCTAGGGCACATGAGTCAAATCTAGGATAAGAAACATATTGATGTGTTGTAGTGAGGTGTATGATTTTATGATTTCAAGTTTTAAATTTATATTTTGCCGACTTTACCAAAAACAACACTTTAACGGGCAGTATACCCAGTCAGATGGGAGTTTCGTGGTAAGTAGGGTGTCGATCACTAAGAGCGAGAAACAATCTTTCAATTTATTAATATTTTGGTTATCTAAACTAAGTTAATTCTATTCTATGTTAAACCTATGCTAACCTATGTTAATCCTAAATCTAACGGATAAGGGGGGGTTTTCAGCCGGAGAGACTGGCACGGGTTTTGTGGTGACTAAAATCAACTTAAGACACTAAAACACACGCAAGAAAATTAATAGAAGATAAAAGAGCGTTAGCCAACATAAAGAAAACAGTATTAAAACCATTATTAATCCAATCAGAACTTGATTTGTTTAATTTAGTGCAATGATAATCTTATCTTGAGGCGTATAATCTTCTTAAGACTTAGACGATGCTTTTTTCTAAGATCTAGATATGAAGAATTCTATCACAATTAAACGTATCCGCAAAAAGCATCCTTATTTGGTGATTATAATATATCTTAAGGATTAAAGCAATAGTGATCTTGTTAAACCCTAGCTCCATAGAGACTTTACCCACTTACTACTTAAAGGCAATTCCATACACTAGTAGTCCACAAACAAAATCTTTACCAATTAATAAAGAACGTACTCGTTGATCCTAAGGGTCACCTGCCGGTCCAGCTAAGCTCACAATCTAAGGGCAAAGATAGGTTATTATTTGTGATCCTATTGGTCTAGATGTATAAATCACTATATGGAGAGCCATCTCGACATCTAGATTACTTGATCCATATCACTAGTTGAATGATAGGTCGCATACAAAAGTACGTAAACAAGTATAATCTGATAAACATAAACAAGCAATCAACGATAAATTAAGCAATCAAGATAAACAAACCAAACATTCAGATCTTCATAATAATGGCTAATACCCGAAGGTATTAGCCTTCAAATGTCATAATCAATACAAAAGTAATAATTTAGCCAAGGTAAACTAACCGAGTTAACGAATGATACCAAAAACTGAACGATTACAAGAGTATAGGAGATTACAAGTTGTTTCCTATGGAATTAATTACGTTGCAAGACCTCTTCTGCTCTTCTTCTCCTCTGAAAATCGACTTTTATGGTTTAGGTATCGAAAATATGATTTAGCACACTTAAAACTCGTTTTGAGTTTTCTATTTATAAGGTCTGGAAAAAGGTCAATACGGCGTATCGAAAGTCTTCGATATGGTGTATTAGGGGTTTCTTGGAGTAGGGACCACGTTCGATATCATCTAGAATATTTTATTTCCATAGCTTGAATACGGCGTATTGGTCTTCCTTGGATACGGCGTATTGATTCTTGTTTTCTTTGTGGTCTTTTGTGAAGTGTAGGAACAGATACGCCGTATCTTCCTTGATGGATATGGCGTATTGGTTGTCAGAACAGTAATCTTCAAATGTCTTTGTTTAAGCTCTAGAATGCGTGCCTTTTTGCTAATCTTCACCAAGTACTTCATAATTACTGCAATTCTCAAATACAAAAGATTAAGTAATAATTCTTTGCAATAATTATATAAAATATCTTATTTTCACGGGATAAATAATGTTATAAAAGTGATGTTATTTGATGTCATCAATTGCCATCATACAAAGCAGGTTCTTTTCGTCAAGCTTGAGACAGATAAAAATGATTTTGATAACCAAGTGCAGTTTTGTGAGTTTCATCATAACACGCTTGAGGTTTTGTTAACATATGCATTGTTTGTGTGGACTGACCCATTTTGTAAACCACGTTGTCTAAAGCTTTGTTTTTCTTTTGTAAATCAATGACTTCATCAAGATATGTATCTTCCTTTTGCTTAGACTCCTTTTTCAAACATTCAACAGTTTTTGATAAAGTCTTATGACTTTCAACTGTTGCATTGAGTTGTAGTTTTAATGAGTGTATATGTTTTTCAAAATCCGCAACCTTTGCATTTTTGTCAACAATAACCTGTCTTAATTGACCATCAATATACTTTTCTCTATCATTTAAATCAAACTTTTGTATTTGTTCAAAAAATTTTACTTGTTCTTTATGTCTTTCAAGCTCGACAGTTAGGGTTTCATTGACAATTATATTTTCCTGTTGCACCTTATTACATTTAGCAACTTAACTTGACATTTCTTTAATGACAGACATTAATAGTTCATCTTGTTGAACAGGAGAACTAGTGCTTTGAACAACTAGATTTCCAGTTTCTTGCAAGTATTGTTCATAAGAAACAATATCACTATCATTTGTTATGTTATTATCAAAAAATGGTTGTTCAGAACACTGTGTCTCTTGCACACTTTCATAACTTATATCATATGAGAGAACATCTGAGTCATAGGAAGATAGATTGGCCATGAGAACTGCCTTAGCCGAGGGTACATCATCACAATCAGAATCAAAAGCATCAAGATCATCAGTCTAAAATGTTGATGGAGTTAGGATTTCTTGAGATGCTTGAGCTGGAACGACTGTATCCCTGTTATTTGCTAAGAAAGCCAATTGTTTCAGATCCAAGTAAGCTCCTGATTCCAAAGCTTCAGACAGCAACATCTTTTCTTTAAACCATGCTGAATTCTTAGGCCTTTTAAGTTTAGTGCACAGTCTAGCAAAATCACCTTCCTCTTGACAGTTGTGGCATTTAACCACCCTTGCTTGACTTGTAGCCCCTTGCTTGTTAACACCCTGATTTGTAGCAGTGTTCCTTGCCTTATTGTTATCATACCCTTGTGTCTGTCTCCCCTAAATAGTTTGCGCGGTGACTCTTCCATCTTGAATGGTTGCTTGATTCCCAGGATTAGACAAGGTTCTCAGCTGATTGTTTATCTGTGGGAAACAAGGACCAAATGTTGTGGTTACAAATGCCATTAGCTTGTTTAAATTGGCAATTGGATCATCAGATGGGTTAAAAGATGGAATCACAAGTCCTGAATCTAACTCTGTAGAAGATGATTGCTGAATAATAGGTGCTTGATAGGAGTGTTGCAAAACAGGTGCTTGATATTGTTGTTGAGGAATTGCTGGAGAAGGAGTAACAACTTGTGGTGGATACTATGATTGTTGAACAATTGGTGTATCATAAGAACGTTGTGGTGTATGAGGTGAGTAATATTATGGAGTGGCAGATGATAGTTGAGGATAGTACTGAGTCGGGTTCAAACAAGTTGGAAAATTAGTAACCAATGCTATCTAATCTGTATACCTTTGTCTTGCTAAAGGAACCTCATTTGCATGAGCTTCATGTTGCCTTAGATGAGCGTACAAGTGATCAAAGTTAGTGGTATGCATGTCTTTTTCTAACTTAACATCCGTGACAAATTTGCTCCATTCAGGTTGAAGATGATTGACAAACTTTGTGTTGACTTAGAGTGGTTTCATTGTCATACCAATCGTATGCATATCATTGATCAGCTAGGCAAACCGCATGTAATATGAATGAATTGTCTCTTCAGGCATAGAAGTGAATGTGTCAAAATCATCATACAACTTGGACTCTCGCTCTTGCAATGATAACTCTGAACCTTTAACGAGTAATTTGACTCTATCACAAATCTGCTTTGCATCTTCATTATGACTAACCAAATTGTAAATGTCTTGAGGTAAACCTTGCAAAACAATGTTTGTTGCCTTGATATCAACTGATTCATGAATCTTTTCTTCATCTGTGAGATCAGTGTATGTTCGTGCTCTTATCGTTGCTGGAGTAATTTCATTTCCAAGTTTTACCATTGTTTCATATTGGAAAGGTCCATTGAGAACTGAATCAACAAGTAACTTGCCATGTTCCTTGCCCTTGTTATACAACAGCATACGACTTGCCCATGAACTGTAATTAGTCTTATCCAGCATAGAGGGTCTGTTATCAGCCCCGGCAACAATGACATATTCTGCTAATGATAAACTCATTTTGAATTACTTGAAATGTAAATTGAAATTTTTTGATCGATTCAGTGATTGATGAGAATTATGTTAAAGTGATGTTGTTATAAGAGATTTTGTCCTTGTTAATTCATGGGATTTTACTAATCTTGATTAAATCGGGAAAATAAGTTAATACTTCACAGAATTTTACTAATCAAAGATAAACCGTTGAAATTAATTTTTCGCTTAAATTGTCACAAACTTTAGTGTTACAAACCTCATAAATATGTCACAAACTTCAGTGTCACAGACCTCATAAATATGTCACAAACCTAAGTGTCACAAACCTCAGAAATATGTCACAAACCGCAGACACAAACCGTAGAGAATAAATTTGCACAAACCGCAGAGGAATGGAATTTTTGATAAAGTTTTGTTTCCTAAAAATGTTATAAACCGCAAAATACTTGTAACGCCTGTATGTAACAAACCTCATAATAGTGTTATGCATAAACCGCATGAATGAATGCACAAATTGCAGACACAAACCGCAAAAAAACAAAAGTGCATAAACCGCAGAGAAATGGAATTTTGGACAGAGTTTAGCTTCCTAGAAATGTAATAAACCGCAGAAAAATGTTATCCCTGTATGTCACAAACCGCAGGAAAGTGCTATACACAAACCGTAGGAAATTATGCACAAACCGCAGAAATGAATGCACAAATCGCAAACGCAAACCGCATACACAAAAAATGCACAAACCGCAGTCTTCAACACAAACCGCAGTCTTCATACTTTTTTAGAAAACTAACTTTTAAATCACTTAAAAGACACACTTTTTAATGTTTTTGATCCAAACTTTTTGTACAACTAACTATATCTAAGCTAGATACATCTTAAAAACATAAACTTTAAGGTTTTTAAACACAAAAAATTTGGTTTCTTGAAAAAAAGCGTACGAACTAGACAAAAAACGTATAAACTAGTACTTTTTTATCTAAAAAAACGCACACAAACTCACACAGTTTCCCTCACGGCGACTGATACCAATTGATGATATCACAAACCAAGTAATACTATGAGTTTCTAAGAAAGAACTAGAGAGAGAAAGGATGGTTGACACTTGTAGAGAGAGAAAGAGAGAATAACATAAACTAGGTGTTTCTTACAAATGACCAACACCTTTTTCATGGGATGGAGAGGGCTTATATACTACCTATTATGGTCGGCCATGGCTTATGTCCCATGGACTTGGCTCGGTTAGCTTTCTCATAACCGAACGCTTAACTACGAGCTACGATATATTATATTGGAAGTGACCGAGTCTTTTCTTAATTCCTAACAGCAAATTCTTGGGTATCGTCAGATTTAAGAATGATCATGTTGCAGTGATCAGAGGTTATGGGGATTATCATATTGTAAATGTTACGATCTCTTAGGTTTATTATGTGGAGGGGTTAGGACACAACTTATTTTCAGTCGCGCAATTTTGTGACTCTGATTTCGAAGTAGCATTTTGTAAACACACATGTTTTGTTCATGACCTAGAAGGCATTGATTTACTCAAGGGATATAGGGGCTCAAATTTATACACTCTGTCACTGGAAGAAATGATGCAATGTTCTCCAATTTGTCTCTTGTCGAAAGCTTCAAAGACTAAGTCTTGGTTATGGCATCGAAGGTTGTCTCATCAAAACTTCCGTTATACCAATGAACTTGTCAAACAAGGTCTTGTCAGAGGGCTTCCTAAATTAAAGTATCAGAAAGATCACTTGTATTTTGTATGTTATTTAGGAAAAAGCAAGAAACACACCCACAACCCCAAGTCTGATGACTCCATACAAGAGAAGTTGTATTTGTTGCACATGGATTTGTGTGGTTCGATAAGAATTGAAAGTATCAGTGGGAAAAGTACATTTTGGTTATTGTTGATGACTACCGGGTAAAGTTTTTACTATCAAAAGATGAAACTCCAAAGATCGTGATTAAACTTTTAAGGAAAATTCAAGCTCATTTAAATGCAACAATCCGTAACATACGAACCGATAATGGAACAAAGTTTGTAAATCAGACACTGCAAGCCTATTACGACAATGTCAAGATCTCACACCAAACCTCTGTTGCACGCACTCCATAACAGAATGGCGTTGCCGAAAGATGAAACCGTACTTTAGTAGAAGCTGAACGTACAATGTTGATATTTTCCAAGGCTCCATTATTTCTATGGGTAAAGGCAGTCG
This sequence comes from Tanacetum coccineum, assembly GCA_026074375.1. Taxonomy (NCBI): domain Eukaryota; kingdom Viridiplantae; phylum Streptophyta; class Magnoliopsida; order Asterales; family Asteraceae; genus Tanacetum; species Tanacetum coccineum. The sequence continues at coordinate 51,967 of BQNB010007263.1, read as the reverse complement.
CAACGGCTTGTTATACCCAAAACCATTCTCTAATTAGAAGACGTCATAACAAAACACCATATGAACTCATACATGACAAAAAAAACCCGACTTAACGTATTTTCACGCCTTTGGTGCATTATGCTATCCAACCAATGACGGTGAGGATCCAAGTAAGCTGAAACCCAAAGCTGATATTGTAATTTTTGCCAGCTACGCACCTGCTAAGAAGGCTTACCGAATCTATAACAGGCGAACGTATTTGATCATGGAAACTATCCATGTTGAATTTGATGAGATGACAATGATGGCACCTGAACAATTCGGTTCAAGACCCGAGCTTCAACTTATGACTCATAGAACAATCAGTTCAGGACTCGTGCAGAATCTTCCTTTCTTAACACCTTATGTTCCACCAACTAAGAATGATTGGGATCTGTTGTTCCAACCAATGTTCAATGACTACGTTAATCCTCCACCTAGTGTTGTTTCTCTAGTTCCTGCAGCTGCTACTTCAAGACCTGTTGATTCGACCGATTCACCTTCATCAACTTCCATTGATCAAGTTGCACCCTCTGTGAGCACTTCATCAACAATACAAGAAACACAATCTCTAGTTATTTCTGAAGGTGTTAAAGAACAATTACAACTAACACAGCTTGTTGATGATCCCTTTCTCGATATTCTTACTTCAAAACCAAGTTCTCAAGAATCATCATCAACTGTGCAACCAGCTAACCCACCTTTTGAACATATCAGCAAATGTATGAAGATTCATCCTTTAGAAAATGTGATCGCCAATCCTTCTCGACCTTTCTTAACACGAAAACTGCTACAAACTGATGCCATGTGGTGTTTTTTTGATGCCTTCCTTACCTCCGTCGAACTTAAGAACTTTAAAGAAGCATTGTTGGAATCTTCCTAGATATATGCAATGCAGGAAGAAATTCACGAGTTTGAACAACTGGATGTTTGGGAGCCGTACCTTGTCCATATTTAGCCATGATAATAAAACTAAAGTGGATCTTCAAAGTTAATCAAGATGAATTTAGAGGGGTACTGAAAAGCAAGGCAAGGCTCGTAGCTAAGGGATATGGTCAAGAAGAGGGAATTGATTTTGAAGAGTCTTTCTGTAACATTCCGTATTTAAGGTCACTATTTATTTCGAGCTTTACTTCTATTTTTATTTTTAAGCAAAGTCATTAATTTTACGTTTACCCGGTTTGGTAAGAATTTCCTGTCCTCAGCTTTAAGTGAGCCGTAATTGGGAATCTATTCCGTCTTCGTGCCTTAAGTGGTTTAATATTCTTATAATACTCCCCAATGATTATAGTTTACATCATTGTCATTTTTCGTTGTGTTTCGCGTTTACGTAAATTTCTTGCTTAAAACTCGCGTTTTACCTTAAACCTTACTTTTTATTTAAGTTAACTTACACTATACTTTAAATTAAAAACTTATAAACTAAAAATCAAAAAAATATATAAAAACACCCTATTTCTAGGCCTAGGCCGGTTTGCCGTTTCCTACACACAACCCATTTCACAATTTCTATAAACCATCATTTCTTTTCATTTCTCCATACATGCAACATTTCCTTTCACCTAGTTTCAAAAAAATTCAAATCTCTTCATCCTCTCTTCTCCTTGGGCTGCCAAAATTATCATCACCACCACCATCATCTTACAAAATTTTTCTTCTCATTTTTATCATCTTAACATCGTCCTAGAGTTGCTTGAAAAGTTTGGTAGTTTTCCTTGAAGTTTTGAAGAAGTTATTGAAGTTCTAATGGAAGGTTTAAATCAAGACTAGGTTGGATCTTGGATTCTTATTATTTAGGGTGTATAGAACCCTTGTGAGTCAAGATTGTGGGTGGTGGAGTGGGTCTAACTCAGCCCCTAACAAGAAGAAAGTGTTTGTTGGTCTTGATTTTCTTGTCTAAATCATTTTCTAGTAAGGTTACTTCTTAATCTTTAATTTTTCTTTTGATTTTGATCCATAAAAATGGATGCTTGGTTCTGGAAATGCAAGTTTATATGATGATAAGTTGTATTTAAGAGCTTGGTATGTCATTGCATGTGATTGGTTAGAGTTAGGATTGATGTTTGGATGGGTTTTAGAGTAAATATTTGGGACTGTTTTGAAACAGTAGCAAAAATGTTTTATAGCAGAAATATTTTGGCTTGGAGCCTATGATTAAATTACATGTCTTGAAAGATACATGTTTTGTAATCATAGGATAGTTGGATGCCCAACCAACTCTTTGGGATGAGGGAGTTATGGTCAAAATAAGAAAATAGGTCAAATCTGGACCTATGATTAGAAAACGAGTTAAACTCCAAGTTTTTGCAATAAAAGGTTAGGTTTTAAAGATTGTGTCAGTGGTATACATCTTAAGGAAGCTATATATTTTGGCCTCACCTTTATTTCTATCATGGTTTGGGATTTATGGCCGTTTTTGTAAAGGGTAAAATTTTTGGAAACTTTCTGTTTTGGGTAACCAGGGGTAAAACAGTCTTTTCACATAGTTCTAAAACTTTGTAGATTATGAGTCTTACATTTTTGGAAACTAGACACAAAGATATTTCCAAGAGTGAAAGCCTCACATTTATAACAATTGTGAGCTAGGAGATATGAGTCCATGAAGTCGAGTTAAAATCAGAAACTGAGTTTTTACGTCTAGTCTCAAAATTTAGAAACGTATAGTACACTTTGATAAAATAAAAATTAAAAGCCGAAACTTAGTAGATGTT